>JAKVIS010002488.1:0-22496 GCA_033119425.1 Bufotes viridis | reverse complement strand
GTATATACACTGTAATATAGAGGTATATGGAGGGGTATATACACTGTAATATAGAGGTATATAGAGGGTATATACACTGTAATATAGAGGTATATGGAGGGTATATACACTGTAATATAGAGGTATATGGAGGGGTATATACACTGTAATATAGAGGTATATGGAGGGGTATATACACTGTAATATAGAGGTATATGGAGGGGTATATACACTGTAATATAGAGGTATATGGGGGGTATATACACTGTAATATAGAGGTATATGGAGGGGTATATACACTGTAATATAGAGGTATATGGAGGGGTATATACACTGTAATATAGAGGTATATGGAGGGTATATACACTGTAATATAGAGGTATATGGAGGGTATATACACTGTAATATAGAGGTATATGGAGGGTATATACACTGTAATATAGAGGTATATGGAGGGTATATACACTGTAATATAGAGGTATATGGAGGGGTATATACACTGTAATATAGAGGTATATGGAGGGTATATACACTGTAATATAGAGGTATATGGAGGGTATATACACTGTAATATAGAGGTATATGGAGGGGTATATACACTGTAATATAGAGGTATATGGAGGGGTATATACACTGTAATATAGAGGTATATGGAGGGTATATACACTGTAATATAGAGGTATATGGAGGGGTATATACACTGTAATATAGAGGTATATGGAGGGTATATACACTGTAATATAGAGGTATATGGAGGGTATATACACTGTAATATAGAGGTATATGGAGGGGTATATACACTGTAATATAGAGGTATATGGAGGGGTATATACACTGTAATATAGAGGTATATGGAGGGTATATACACTGTAATATAGAGGTATATGGAGGGGTATATACACTGTAATATAGAGGTATATGGAGGGTATATACACTGTAATATAGAGGTATATGGAGGGTATATACACTGTAATATAGAGTGTATATGACGGTATATACACTGTATATACAGTGTATATACCTGCTATATATACAGTGTATATACACTCCATATACCTCTATATTACAGTGTATATACTCCTCCATATACCTCTATATTACAGTGTATATACCCCTCCATATACCTCTATATTACAGTGTATATACCTCCATATACCTCTATATTACAGTGTATATACCCTCCATATACCTCTATATTACAGTGTATATACCCTCCATATACCTCTATATTACAGTGTATATACCCCTCCATATACCTCTATATTACAGTGTATATACCCCTCCATATACCTCTATATTACAGTGTATATACCCTCCATATACCTCTATATTACAGTGTATATACCCTCCATATACCTCTATATTACAGTGTATATACCCTCCATATACCTCTATATTACAGTGTATATACCCTCCATATACCTCTATATTACAGTGTATATACCCTCCATATACCTCTATATTACAGTGTATATACCCTCCATATACCTCTATATTACAGTGTATATACCCTCCATATACCTCTATATTACAGTGTATATACCCTCCATATACCTCTATATTACAGTGTATATACCCCTCCATATACCTCTATATTACAGTGTATATACCCTCCATATACCTCTATATTACAGTGTATATACCCCTCCATATACCTCTATATTACAGTGTATATACCCTCCATATACCTCTATATTACAGTGTATATACCCCTCCATATACCTCTATATTACAGTGTATATACCCCTCCATATACCTCTATATTACAGTGTATATACCCTCCATATACCTCTATATTACAGTGTATATACCCTCCATATACCTCTATATTACAGTGTATATACCCTCCATATACCTCTATATTACAGTGTATATACCCTCCATATACCTCTATATTACAGTGTATATACCCCTCCATATACCTCTATATTACAGTGTATATACCCCCTCCATATACCTCTATATTACAGTGTATATACCCCTCCATATACCTCTATATTACAGTGTATATACCCCTCCATATACCTCTATATTACAGTGTATATACCCTCCATATACCTCTATATTACAGTGTATATACCCCTCCATATACCTCTATATTACAGTGTATATACCCTCCATATACCTCTATATTACAGTGTATATACCCTCCATATACCTCTATATTACAGTGTATATACCCTCCATATACCTCTATATTACAGTGTATATACCCCTCCATATACCTCTATATTACAGTGTATATACCCTCCATATACCTCTATATTACAGTGTATATACCCTCCATATACCTCTATATTACAGTGTATATACCCCTCCATATACCTCTATATTACAGTGTATATACCCCTCCATATACCTCTATATTACAGTGTATATACCCCTCCATATACCTCTATATTACAGTGTATATACCCCTCCATATACCTCTATATTACAGTGTATATACCCCTCCATATACCTCTATATTACAGTGTATATACCCCTCCATATACCTCTATATTACAGTGTATATACCCCTCCATATACCTCTATATTACAGTGTATATACCCCCTCCATATACCTCTATATTACAGTGTATATACCCCTCCATATACCTCTATATTACAGTGTATATACCCCTCCATATACCTCTATATTACAGTGTATATACCCCTCCATATACCTCTATATTACAGTGTATATACCCCTCCATATACCTCTATATTACAGTGTATATACCCTCCATATACCTCTATATTACAGTGTATATACCCTCCATATACCTCTATATTACAGTGTATATACCCCTCCATATACCTCTATATTACAGTGTATATACCCTCCATATACCTCTATATTACAGTGTATATACCCCTCCATATACCTCTATATTACAGTGTATATACCCCTCCATATACCTCTATATTACAGTGTATATACCTCTCCATATACCTCTATATTACAGTGTATATACCCCTCCATATACCTCTATATTACAGTGTATATACCCTCCATATACCTCTATATTACAGTGTATATACCCTCCATATACCTCTATATTACAGTGTATATACCCTCCATATACCTCTATATTACAGTGTATATACCCCTCCATGACGTTGTACTTGTATAATTACACAATGCTATGGGGCTGGTGTGTAATTTTTTCCAGGGTGGTTTTCATAGCTAGTCCGGCCCTGTCTGATTGTCTGAGATTGTGAATTTGGAGTTTTCATAAGCTGTAAGTCGTAATCATCCAAATTATAACAAATAAAGGCTTGAAATATCTCGCTCTGCATGTAATGAGTCTCTCTCATGTATTAGTTTCACCTTTTATGTTGCATTACTGAAATAAATGAACTGTTGAACGATATTCATATTTTTCGGGTTTCTCCTGTACGTTCTAGTACTGTTCTGAGATGAATCTCCAGTACAGTATATTCCGAAGTTTTGAACAAACTGACTTCGGTAGAAGCATCTGAAACTCGCTTCGCTCAAAGCTAATTTCCTTATTTAGGAGCCAATGGCTCGTAGGCATTTTTTTTAGCACTTTTTGTACAAAGTAAACACTGTTTTCAAAATGAATCATTTGTGAAATAAATTAAATTCTCACCTGTTGTAACAAACTTACCTGTCCGGGCTCCAGCGGTGCGACAGCGTCCTTAGTAAAAGGATGCAATGCTCTGTTTCTGCCGCAGCGGGCGTGTGCTGGGGGAGATTAGCGGTGGGCTGATTGCTCAGCTGCTCTATTACTGAGTACTAATGGAGCTCTGAGTCAATGGACCTTTTAGGTTCTGATCCTGGGACTCTGTGTCTATGTAAGTCCCTTCCTGCCCATATATCAGTGCCAGTGATAGTCTCTGACTCACTAGCTGTGTTCCTGGTTCTTGTTCCTCTGCTCATTTGGATTGTTCATGCTTCTCGCCCCTTCTGACTGATGTCTTTTACTTGTTTGGTACTGCTTAGTCCATCTGGTTCTGATCTCGGCTTCTCTTCTGACCACTCTTTGCCTCCCGTTTTGTACTGCATAGCCTGACTAGTTCTCACCCATTTACGTACTAGCCTGTATTGTGTTTGTCTGTCTTTGTCAGTCTGTCTCTGCACTTATATAGTGTAGGGACTGTCAACCAGTTGCCGTCTAGCTATCTTTGAATTGTACTGTAAGTAGGTAGGGAAAGCAGGCTGCGTACTAGACTTATCTTGGTGATGGGCAATCAATATCAAAATCCCAGAGAACCTGTTTAATTCCTGCAAAAAAAATTGGATAAAAATACTCATGACATGTTTGTACATAGTGCCCCTTTCCATGGCAATAGAGTTGTAAGCCATTGTAATGCCTATGCAAACGCTTCATTTCCGGTTTTTTGAGTTTATCCACATGCATGAGTTTTGGTGCTGGTGAAGGAAAAATCAGAGGTTTCTGAAAAGAAGGTGCCAAATGAGGAAGTCTTCTCTCATGGGCTTCTTCCTTCGCACTTTTCTGGAACTCAAGATCAATATAGGTAACAAGTAGTGATGAGCGTCAGGGGTTATATTCGAATTTGCGATATTTGATGAATATTTTGTAGAATATTCGTCATTTTTCATCATCCATCTGAAGTGAACAGTATACATGACTCCTCCCTGCTTAGTATGTCTGGTCCCCAAAAAACAGTTATTTGTCCGACTCCCTAGGATTTCAGCCTGCTCTAGTCAGTGCCCGTAGCCCTGCGCATGGAGCGTCCCCATCACCATGGAAACTGCAACCATGGGCACTGACTGGAGCGGGCTGAAATCCTAGGGAGCCAGGACAGATAAGAACTGTTTTTATGGGAACCAGACACCCTAAGCAGGGAGGAATCATGTGTACTGTTCACTTCAGATGGATGATGAAAAATAAATATTCAAAAAACGAATATATAGTAATATATTCTAAATATTCACGAATTATCGAAGTGGCGATATTTGCAATTAAAATTCGTTATTCCAATATTCGTGCTCAACACTAGTAACAAGAGAAAGTCAACCCTCTGTCAGTGCAATATAGGAAATGTCCCAAACTAGGGGACTACACTGTCTTGTCTGTGCCATTCAGATTGGTTAATTGTCCTCGCCTGTGACAAGGAAAGTTGGCCAGTCGAAGAATCAAAGACTCGAAGACTGGATTCTCCGCCAGGCATAGCCGTGAAATTTTTTTTATTAACTGTTGCCTGGGGGCTCTACTCCCCCTCCCCCCTACACACTAATTTCAATACAACCAATTAGAAGCATTTAATAAAGTAACCATCAGCAGTGTAATGGAAAAACACATCCAGACTGAGGATGAGTGAACAAGTTAGGCAGATAAATCTGAATCTTTCCGGCCTTGTTTTGGACAAAAGCCACTAAAACGTCATGTAGCACCAATTTAATTCACATGTTGGGGGTAAAAGGCACTAGGGAGGTCCCTGAGAGGAAGTTGCGGGTGGGCCTTCCCCGATTGGCTGACAGACAGCCTGGATGAGCCAATTAATCTTGCAGCGAGCAGGGAGGTACCCGAGAAGAAAGCCATTCTGTGCTGGGGTGTGAATAAGGTACTTAAGTTGTACAGTGTCTGCCAGAAAAATCTTAGGGAGTCGGGGAGAATCAGAAATCAATCAAACTTGTATTCTATTGCCAGGGAGAGTGACGGGAAAGGCTAAAATTACAAATAAAGAAATGTGTGTGTTGTGTAGAATAGAGAGAAGCAGGGAAGCTGACAGACAGGGAGAGAGAGGACAGGAACTGTGGGTGACTGTGCCTGCTATCAAAAGTCCGGGGCTGCAGTGCAGACCTCAAAAGCAGCTACCTGCAAGCAAATACTTTCATTTTTCCACCCCATTTTGACAAGAGTTCTTTTTGGGGGTTCAATTTAATTAAGCAGCATATATATGTGATTACTGCAGCAGTACCCATCTGCCTGTGTATATTAAGGTGAAATTGAGCATGAGGCCTGGCCCTTAATCATCCATTAATGTTCATTGATTTGTTGAATGTAATTAAACCAGCATATAGGTGATAAACACCAATACACAGGCCAGCGCACAAAAGTATCTGTGAGGAATAACGAATTTAGGCCTAAATCCATTTTCCTTGATTTCTGGTCACACATTTCCAATCAATTAATTTTTTTGGAAGTTGTTGATTATGTATATTCAAACTATCAGCATATATACGTGATTACTGCACCAATAGACAAGGGAGCAGACAAAAATATCTGGGAGTGATGACAAATTTAGGCCTAAATTAGTTTCCATTAATTTCAGTCTTCATACAGTTTCAATCAAATTTTTTTTAGGGGGTCGTTGATTATATTCAAAATAGCAGCTTATTTATGTGATTACTACACCAATAGACGGGAGTAGTACAGAACATTATCTGAGAGGCCCAAAAATGTCCATCTGTGTAAGGGTTCCAGACGAAAGACCCACTGCCAGAATATGGGTAGTAACAGCACCAACTATCTGACCAGAAGTAGTGGTGGTAGTAGTAGTAGTAGTAGGCCGCTGTTGTCCTTGCTGGCTTCAGAAAGGCGCAACATTATAGTTAGGGATGAGCGAATCTACTTCGGATGAAACATGCAGTTCTGTCTGTTCGCACATGGACTAACTCGGCATGGGGAACAGGCATCTGCTACTCCGATTCTATGCCTTTGTGGAGAGGGCTCCTGGGTACTCTGGAGGAAAGATATCTAGTCTATGTATGCAGCTCTGCCTGCGACCGCCACAAATCTGTTTCGTATGGGGTCCAGGCATCTGCTTGTCTGCCTGTCTGTGCAGCTCTGCCTGTGACTGTCATGCATCCGTTCTGCATGGGGTCCAGTCTTGTTTTCTGGTTCCCGTTATGTCCTATCTGAACAGTGTCATGTGATTGTGTGTGGGTTCCTGTTTGTGTACCTGGGTTCCAGTCTGTCTCTTGTTTCTGTACTGCTGCTGCTTGCACCAGCCTTAGTCTCTGCAGGTAAGTGGCCAAGTGCATCGGGACCATCCTGGAGGTGCGACCAATAAGCCCTCAGGTAAGTTCATCTCCACCATCTGGAGCTCTGTGAAGAACGGGGCTCACTGAATCTCTGTCCTCTGGGTTTGGCCCCAAGTCAAATCGGTGCACTGATGAAGGAACCCGCATCTCCCTGAGGCCTAGAAACAACACACACCAGAGAATAACAAACAGAGGCAACGAGTACTTAGCTTAGAGATGTATGGAGAAGCAGGAGATCCGAGACAACCAAGCTCTAGCAACTCCAAGCAGAAACTATCAACCGCATGGTCAGCAGTGTGAGGCAGATCTAAATAGAGCATCATCACTGATAACAAGCAGCACCGGAGGAGAGGTGAGATCCTGCCAAACAACAACATACATAGAGGAAAACAGAGAGACCTGTCAGATAGCCTCACGTGCAGCACGTCTATCCGATCTTCTCACCTCTCTCACAGCAGGGACCGTGACAGGTTCACATCTACCTAAACTATGGCCGGCCTCTGTCGTATGCCCAGCTCCCTGACCCATAGATTTCCCCTGGGCAGGCAGACTGGGACAGTGGCCCGAACTGGCACAGCGCGCTCTCTATCTGCTTTCTTGTCCAGCCTAAAGTGTTATCTCAGGGAGGGTTTTCAGCACTGCGTGGGACATGATGACACCCTCAAATGGACCAAGTTGTCCTCCGCCGGTGTACAAAACATCACTTTTGTCAAAATGAGCCAAGCCTGGATTCAGGGGGATCTCACATTCTTCTGGCTGATTCTGATGAATAGATCTGGCCTTGCTGGTGGTGCCCCACTGTTATGGGGGTCTCACATTCTGAATGACTGCTGCTGCCACCTGCATAATGCCACTGATGTCTGTCTTTACTTTCTGTCATGTCACTAATGCCACTTTCCCACCATAACATGGAGGCAAATGACACCAATAAATAACTACTATAAATTTACCTTAATAACTAAAATAAAAACACAACAACGACTTTATGGAATAAAATGGCCGCAGTGCTTTATTATGGGTAACCATAAAACAGTATTATTAAAACACAAAATAATATAAATAAATTAGACCATTACACCATTAATAAATTAGACCAAAAACAACCAAAGAACCAAGATCCGTTCAGCCTTAGCTGAACGATACAGCCCACAAGCCACGCCTCCTAAGGTGGGGCCCCCCAAAAGCACCACAGCCATTTTTCAACCACATATTGTAAACCTAAATGTCCAACCCCACTTCAGAGAGATGCACCTTATCTGATCTGTAGAGCCCAGCCACAAAGCCCTCTAAATCAACATGTCTATAACTAAACCCCCCTAGCAGGGGAAGAAATTTCTCCATAGCTCTATTAATTCATCTACGAATTTTTTCAAGAAATTTCAAATCCCCCCCTTCCCACAATAGCCGAGGAACTATTTCAGAAAAAACTAAAGTCGTGTGCGGCAACATACACTGCAGGAGGGTTAAGTCCTTTTTCATCAACCATAACAATTCGCAAGTCTTCATTTTACCTAAATCATTGCCTCCTAAATGAATAATTAATAAGTTGGGCGCAGACCACTGACTAACTAAATTACGAATTTCCACTAACAAATTTTTCCAATTTAACCCTCTAACTCCCCACCAGAAAATATGGAGATTGTCAGCATTAAAGGAAAGGTTCTCAGAATAACTTCTCCTCTCAGCTCGCTTCTGAGCCCAGAAAATAAAGGAGTGGGCCAAAATCCACACAACAAACTGGCTACCTGAAAAATAAGATTGAATTTAGCTTGACAACACTAAATCCGGCCTGATATATAAATTAACCCTATGAGAATCCCACCTCCCAATCCTTCTAATCACTGATTCCTCCAACCCCTATCTAGCCGCCTCTGTGGCGGCACCAATTCTGAAAGAACGGGATGAAATTTTGAAATCACCAAGGCCCAACAAACCCAAACACTTTTTTAATACCGAATTAAACTGAAACTTAGTAAGCGGCGAAAAATCCTTATGAACTAAAAAGGGGCCACTACAGACAGGACGCACTCTCAACCACTGCCTTACCGCCATAACTGGACATAAATCCGACCCTGACCGCACTCTAAGGTTGATAAATCTACCTCTCCCATACTGATCCGTTTTAGATCTTCTCAGAAAAATTTCAACCACTTGGTCACCTAGAACAACATCAGAAACATCCAAACTAGAACAATTAACTCTACTAGCCGCTACCAATTCACTGATTCTAAACGCCGCAAAGAAGGCCAAAACAAACGCCGTCTTAAAAAGAAACACTTCAAACTGATCCAAACAAACCCGACGCAGAATATTACATAATTCAAACAACAAGAGGATGGAAATTGGCCTTCTAAGATCAATATTTGACAAGCCTCTTTTATAACCCTTCAACATCTGCTTCACTTGGAAATGAGAAGACAGAGGTTGGACGCCATACAGCTTCCGAAAAAATGATATACCAGCAACTATCCTAGATACCGACGAGGCTGACAAATCCCTATCGAATAAACTAGCTACAAACATTAACCCACAATCTAACTGATTAACTTGACTAACATTAGTGAATGCATTAAAAAAATTAACCAGTCGCGGCATGTGGCAGAGTACGCTGCCCATGTTCTTGGAGCCAAAGACTGCTTAATCGAACTGGATATCACTCCCATACAAGATCCCAAAGATGGCGAGGGCACGGGATCCCAACCACGTCTGCTTCTGGGGCTAGCTCCCGAAATCTCAAAAACTGAAAACGAGATAAAGAATCAGCAATAACATTCGAAGAACCAACAACATATTTCGCCTTTATCCGTATATTAAAACGCATACCAAATAACACTAAATGCCTCCAAAGTTTAACCCCTGCGTCGCTTTTAGAAGAAAGAGTATTCACTTCAAAACACACCCCCTTGTTGTCAGAATGCAACAAAATCCTTCTGTCACGAAAATCACAACCCCATAACACAATCGCCACAATTAACGGAAATAATTCCAACAACACAACATTTCTCGTGTAACCACCACTAACCCAGGACTGCGGCCATCTCTCAGCTGACCATCTGCCATTCCAAAAAGCCCCGTAGCCACAGCTACCAGCTGCGTCTGTAAAGAACCGGCGTCCATAAATTCGTCCTGCTATAGGAATACCAAAACAAGAACAAATATCCAAGAACCTATTCAACAAAAGCAAACACAAATTACAATCCGGAAAACCAACAAACAGAAAGTCATAAAGATAATGCAGGACACCTCCACTCCGCATGTCATATTCCACAACCCACTGAATTAACGTAGAGAAGGCCTCAAAATAATAACATGACAAAGAAAAACCCATCGGGAGACATTTATCAAAATAAAAATAACCATCAAACTGAAAACCTAAAGAATTGAAACCAACAGGGGAAACAGGCAACAAACGAGAAGCAGATTTGATATCTGCTTTAGCCAAGATGGCCCCCTGGCCAAAAGTCCTCAACAACGCTAAAGCATCCTCAAAAGAAGCATATTCCACTGACGCCTTAGACTTATCCACCACGTCATTCAAAGACGTCTTTTCCGGAAATAACAGATGATGGATAAGTCTGAAATCACCTGGCTCCTTCTTAGGCACAACGCCCAAAGGAGAAAGCCTAAAATTCACAAAAGGAGGATTCGAAAAAGGACCCGCTATCCTATCCAAATCCAGCTCCTTTTGAACCTTCTTCCTAACCACCTCTTTATGCAGCGACACTGACTTCAAATTCTCAACCCAGCAGCAGCCATTACCCAAAAACTGAGGGACTTCAAAACCAAACTGGAAACCGTTCAAAATTAGCTCTGCTTTCATTCGGTCTGGGTAAACTTCTAGCCAGGGGCGCATTTCTGACAGCCTCACTGGACTCAACGCTTTTTGAAATTTGCTCTCTAGTATTTGGCTGATGCTGACCTGACTGGGAATTCCTTTTAAAACAGCGTGACATGGGGTGCGTACCTCCACAAAAGCGACAGTTGTTCAACCACTTGCACGTCGCTTCATTATAAGTGAAACACACAGCCTTCCTCATGCTGTTCTGAGAGGAATGAACTGACTTAACAGGCGCCGCCTTCTGAGGCAACATCAAGTTAACCCATAAACCTATATCTTTTACTCCCCATTTAAGGGAAGGGTGTGCTGCCAATTTTTGATGGAATGACTCGTCATACTGAAACCAAGCCATCCCGCCAAAATTCCTATAGGCCTCAATAATAATATCTAAATGTTGGAATAAACCTGAGCAAAAATCAGGACGCTTCTCACCCAAAACCGCTGAATAAATACAAAAGGCCTGAAGCCAGTTATTAAAAGACCCGGGTGGAAAGCGCCGCCTATCTTCCTCAGGCTTATCCTCCTTTTTAATTGGGACTTCCTTTACGGATTGTAATAACGACATTAACCTCTTTCCGACCACCTAACGCAGGATTGCGTCCTGCGGGCGATCGGTTTACTCCTCCTTAACGCGCTCCTGGGTCCGGTGCAACGCAAGTGGAACGCACCGCCGGACTCAGGAGAGGTGAGTCACCAGCCTGCCAGCCAATGATCAGCGCTGGCAGGCTGGTGATTTTTAAAATCACCTATGAAAAAGTGTAATTTAAGTTTTATTTATAAATATAGGGGTTTTATAAGGGACGGATGAGTTTGTGAGGTTCATTCATGATATAAATTGCAATGAAGTTGGCCTTCATTTTACCTATGAAATTGACTGCACCTCGATCACTTTTCTGGATGTACGGGTCACGAAAGTGGAGGACAGATTGGTGACTAATGTATTCAGAAAATCGACCGCGACCAACTCCCTCCTCCACTGGGAGAGTCACCACCCGATCCCTCTTAAGCAAGGTATACCCAGGGGTCAATATCTCCGAATTCGAAGAAATTGCTATAAAAAGGAATCTTTCTATAAGTAAGCGCGTAATTTGCAGACTAGATTTCGAGAGAGGGGCTATTCACAAACATGCCTGAAGAAGGCTTTCGTGGATGCAGCTAGGGACAGAACTCAATTACTTGTCCCTAAATGCAGAAAAGATTCAGAACCAACTACACGCATAATAGCAACCTTTGATTCCAGCAATACACAAGTGAGGGCGACCTTAAACAGATACTGGCCAATTTTAAAGATGGATGCAGATCTGACGGATGTAATTGGATCATATCCAGGGATTACTTATAGACGGGGTCGGAATCTTCGGGACCGCCTTGTCCATAGCCACTACACGTCACCAAGTAGAGTTGGCACCTGGTTAGATCGGAAACCGCTTGGAGTATATAAATGTGGGTCATGTAAGGCATGTGAATTTATCAACCCCAACAAAATCATAACTTGCTCAGTAACAAAACGACTCTATGAAGTTAGTGACTTTTTTAACTGCCGAAGCAAAGGGTTGATATACCTATGCCAGTGCCCCTGTCCGTATGACTATATTGGTAAGACCAAAAGGGAAGCCAGAAGAAGAATTTTGGAGCACGTCAATGATGTAATTAATAACAAAACGACACCGGTGGCTGCCCATATGAATGAATGTCACGGGGGGAACCCGCGACTATTGAAGTTCTCCATTCTTGAAGGGGTACCAATGTCTGCGAGAGGTGGCGACTGGGACTGTAAGATCTTACAAAAAGAATGTATGTGGATACATAGATTTAGGTCCCAATCGCCACTAGGACTAAATGAGAGACTGGACTTTGCGGGCTTCCTTTAATCTGCTTTGTATATATACCTCTTTATCCATCTCTTTCTGCTGTACCTACCCAGGGACTTCTCTGTCCCTGTCACTCCATATAGTATATAAGAGTCCCTTACTGGCCAGAGGTGCATGAAGCACCCAAATCGGGACCACTAACCAATAATGTATCTTTGATTTAACTCTTTGTTCTATTTCAAAACTTGTTCAGATCCCCCATAAACCATCTATTGCTTTATTTTTGGTCTTAAAGACTACCCATCAGCTATGAATGGATCCACACTGATATACTGATATAAGTCACGTGGAAGGTGACATCGAATTGGATTAATCATGAGTTTAATACCCTAGTGACATCAAATTGGAAGGTGACATCAAATTGTATTAATCATGAGTGTAATACCCTAGTTTTCATATTTCCCGCTCTAATTAATTGGGTGGGATGGTTTCGTCCCCCCCTTTACCTGGTAGTGGGAGGTAGCTTTGATGTATATAACGTTTATCAATTGAGGAATTAGAAATACGGGAGCGGATAAATATATTTAACTTAACAGAACCTGTGGTACAATGATGGGAGGACCCGAAAACATTATCCGTATCATCTATATGCGCTGTTTGTATTTTCACCTACATATGGTCACCTATATGCGCTGTTTGTATTTTCACCTACATATGGTCCATTACTAGGAAGCTAATGGAGTCACGTGACTATTCACAGTTCATTAAAAGTGCGGTTCATTGAAAGGAAGCTGTTGTAGTCACGTGAGCGCGACGTGCGTTCCACTCACCGGAAGTTAAATGTGATTGGAGCACAATAGCCATCATATGTAAGTGCCGCCCGTACCTCACTTACATGCGTTCCACTGACAGGAAGCTGGGGTGTCACGTGAACATGATGTGCGTTCCACCCACAGGATGTCAATGTGATTTGAGCGCGATCGCCACCATGCGCCGCCTGTGCTTCACTTACATGCGGTCCATTGGCAGTCACGTGACCTCAGCGTGCGTTCCATTTGCAGGAGGCGGACAACACTGCAGGGTGATTGTTTTCACCTGTATGTGTTGGATGCGCCTCACCTGCAAGAAAGGAACCTAAGCATGCAATTGGGATGGGAGAGTATAAAAGAGGGGGCAGTACTAGTTTTGCTTTGGCGCCAGAGGAGGAACTACTAGCGGGGAGAGCCACATGTGAGTACACTGGACAAACATGTATTATGGAGTAATGACATAGGGGCATACTAATAGTTAATCAAATGCATTCCCTTAGGACACTATCCTCACCTGACTAATATGGGATATGTGTAACGGAGGCATCTATATATCGTATCTGGCAGCTTGACCAAAGTAAGTGTACATAATTCCGTATTACTCCATTAGGTTTTCTTTTCCATCACCTGGATGGTATTAGTATGATCATCTGATTTTGGACATATGTACATATCTTTATAGGTCATGCCTGGATAAATCTGGATTTTGATCCCTTCTCTACCCGCACTCCAGTACCGATTCACTCAACACCTCCTCTGGGCACAACTGACATATCAGGTCTTATCTAACACTATCATGTGAATATAACATCTATCTACTACACTTAATGCCTCCTGATGAACCTCATTAACGTGAGGGGAAACGCGTTGAGGATTGTATAAATGTGATTGTATCTACATAAGGATTGTATTTATTGGTGTTGGATTCTGTATGGACATTAATGTGCCTGCATTAGGGAAGAAATAGTCCACGATATATGGACATTACATCTTCCTAGACATGTAATTGAGCACATTGCTGTGAGAAATCCATTGCACGTTTTGTTTTATGTATTGATTGGTCAAATACCCAGTGCCCATGTATATTCATTGACACCTTGCGTCCCCATTAGGGATAGGAATAGGGGCAGTGAGCCTTAGGCACGAGGACAGGGGGTCCCCACCATCAGGGGATATCCCTGGGCATAGGTGTATCCTAGGACCTACAGTAGGGATAAGTTACCTCACTCATACTCTAGTTGGATATAGGGTGTGGTGGATCATTGGCACTGAGTGACCAACAATATATATTTTTGTTTTTGTACGGACCTGTGATGAATTACCAATGAACTTGGAGTATGAATTTTACCGCATCTCCTTACTCTGAATATCCTCATTTAAATGTATTTTGGTCTGTTATGGGGAAGTAGGGGTCTTTTTACTATTAAATAAGTAAATGTTACGTTTTAAAATAGGGGTTTTGTACTAGCTGGATATTATATTTTGGATCAACCCTTTATTGATAACTTAAATATCTGGAATTGGTTTTATAAGGGATCTGTGCCATGTGCTGGGTCCTTTTCATCGGTTGGACCCAGCACAGAGCACAGATCCCAAGTAAGTGCACCAAACACTACACATCAGGCCCTGATCACCCCCATTACCCTAATTAACCCCTTGATCACCTGTCAATACATAGTGAAAGGGAAAAAAGTGATCAGTGTCACTTTTGTGAACTGTCACTTTCTTTTTTCACTACAATTAACTGTTAGGCTTAGTTTAGTTTAGGCCCCTTTGTTAGGTAGTTAGCGTTAGCGCCCAGCCCACCGCACCGCAGTCACTGATTCGCTGATTAGCGTAGCGCTAATCAGCGTTTGTACTTTTATAGTATCTGTAAGTGATCAGAACTGATCACGGTCAGATCTATAATAGTATTACTGTCACTTTAGCTCGCCCTCCACCCCAAATGCAGTATTTGCCCGATCAGGCCTGATCGGTCGCCCACACCTGCGTTCACCCACGCCCGCCCCGCCGCAGTGACAAAAAAAATTTTTTTTTGTATCACTGCACAATCACTTCACAAGCGCTGCGGCGATAAAAAAAAATCTGTTTTGATCTTTTTTATCAATCGCAGCGGCTTCCTGTACTTCGCTACACTCCCATTTGTAAGACAGGCTTGCTTTTTTTCTTGGGTAGTCTCAGGGAATACCCCATAAATTTAGTCGCCCGAATGTCAAACAAGGGGTATTCCTCTGAAGAGGCCTACAGGATTCTGACCCAGTCGGATGAGGAATGGGAACCCTCATCTGACGAATCTAGCGGGTCAGAATACGAACCTGTAGAAAGCAGTGGCAGTCTGATCCAAAGTTCGGACGAGGAGGTTGAGGTCCCTGATACCACCAGGCATACCCGGCCCCGTGTCGCTAGACCACAGGTAGCGCAGGATCAGTTTCTAGGGCAGCAGAGTGGGGCTGGCGCTGCCGGAATATGTGGTGAGGCATACACCAGCAGCGCAGCCCGTCCTGGACCTTCTACCAGCACTGCTGTACAACATGATGAAGTGGCGAGCACCAGAAGGGCAGTTGAAGCTGGTACGGTGGCACGTGCAGTAATTCCCCCGTCGCAGCCACCGCGCAGACAGGCCCGTAGAGCCCCTAGAATCCCTGAGGTGCTGACAAACCATGATTGGCAGCCCCCTTTCTTCAGCCGCACCATTAGTTCCCCCTTTGACCGCCCAGTCAGGAGTTCGGGTGGAGACAGCTCAGATTGGATTGGTGCTGGGGTTTTTTGAGCTGTTCTTCACTGCGGAGCTCTATGACTTAGTCGTGGCAGAAACAAATCGGTATGCCACTCAATTTATAAACGCCAACCCGGGAAGCTCTTATGCCCAGTCTTTCCGGTGGAAACCAGTCCAAGTTTCCGAATTTAGAACTTTTCTGGGCCTTCTCCTCAACATGGGCATTACAAAAAAGCATGAATTGCGGTCATATTGGTCCACGAACCCAATTCATCACATGCCCATGTACTCTGCTGCCATGTCCAGGACATGTTTTGAGACCATCCTGCGTTTCCTGCACTTTAGCGACAACACCACCTCCCGTCCCAGAGGCCACCCAGCTTTTGACCGGCTCCACAAAATTCGGCCCCTCATAGAACATTTCAACCAGAAATTTGCAGACTTGTATACCCCCGCACAAAACATCTGCGTAGATGAGTCCCTAGTACATTTCACCGGGCGCCTTGGCTTCAAACAGTACATCCCAAGCAAGCGCGCGGTATGGGGTCAAATTGTATAAGCTCTGTGAAAGGGCCACAGGCTATACGCACAAATTTCGGATCTATGGGGAAAGATCAGACCCTGGAGCCGGTCGGTTGCCCTGACTACCTGGGGAGCAGTGGGAAGATAGTCTGGGACTTGGTGTCACCCTTATTCGGCAAGGGTACCATCTTTATGTGGACAACTTTTACACAAGTGTGCCCCTCTTCAGGCATTTGTTCCTAGAACAGATTGGCTGCTGTGGCACCGCGCGACCTAGTCGCCGGGGCTTCCCCAACGGCTCCTTACCACCCGACTTGCAAGGGGCAGAGGGCTGCATTGTGTAACGAAGAACTGCTCGCGGTGAAATGGAGAGACAAGCGTGACGTTTACATGCTCTCCTCCATTCACGCAGACATGACAATACAAATTGAGCGGGCAGCCAGTGTCGTTGAAAAGCCCCTCTCAGTCCACGACTATAACCTCCACATGGGAGGGGTGGACTTCAACGACCAGATGTTGGCCCCGTATTTGATTTCCCGACGCACCAGACGCTGGTATAAGAAGGTGTCTGTATATTTAATTCAATTGGCTGCCTATAATAGTTACGTTCTCTACAGTAAGGCTGGGAGAACAGGATCCTTCCTCAAATTTCAGGAAGAGATCATTTCGGAACTCCTGTATCCAGGAGGTTCCGTGGCCCCAACCACCAGTGTAGTGAGCCGTCTACACGAGCGACACTTCCCCAGTGTCGTTACCGGTACCTCAACCCAACCGCCACCCCGAAAAGATGTTGTGTCTGTAGAAGGAGTGGAATAAGGCGTGACACCCGTTATTTCTGTCCTGACTGTCCTGACCATCCTGCCCTATGCCTAGGGAGTGTTTCCGGAAGTACCACACTCAGGTACACTTAGGGACGTAGGGACAGCACATCACAGGTAGTTTTTACAATCAGGCTCAAGGGTCTCTCAGGATACTAGGTTTTGAGAGACCCTAACACATAAGGGACGGTGCTGCTGTGCTACTGCAGAAGTGTGAAACGGCAGAAACGTCTCCTTTCACTTGGGATAACGTGTATAGTGTACTTCTCACCATCTCTGTGTGATTTACACTTTACACATTGTCCCATGGGAAAGGAGAGGTTTCTGCTAGGAAAATAAAGAGTGATATGGTTAAAAAAGAAAAAAAATTAAACAGGTAGCAAGAAAAAAAAAATCTTGAGTTAGTTCAGGTTTTAAAAGTTAATTTTTTTTTTCATGTTCAGGTTTTATTCATGTTTTATAAAGTTTGTAACGTTCAAGTTTATGTGCCTGCTGCCTGTTTTTTCTTCTTTTTTTTTTTCCCCTAACCACCCTTTATTTTCCAGGTAGATCAACGGACCAACCGACGAAAACGCCGCAGCACTGATGTGCATTCTGAGAGAAGCATTGCGCTGCTGTCAGAAGACACGTGAAGTCGGTGTATGCGGCGCTGCAAGACGAGATTTCTCCTCTGCAGGACAGGTACGTTTGCCCAGGCATATGAGCTGAGGAGAGGTGTTGGAGTTCATATGCTTTGGCAAACACTTTGTATCAAAAATCTGGCAAAGATGTCTTCCTCCACAACTATCGATTGATCGATGTGAATGGAGAAATCACGTTTGCCAGGACATAGGAGCTGAAGTGGGTATGGATGTTTGGGCGGAGCCCCTATGTCCTGGCAATCGCCAGGCCCCTCTATTTTTTGCATATTTTTGGCAGAGATTTTTTCATCCACATCGATCGCTTCACAAGCGCTGCGGCCAATAAAAAAATCTGTTTTGATCTTTTTATCAATCGCAGCGACTTCCTGTACTTCGCTACACTCCCATTTGTAAGACAGGCTTGCTTTTTTTCTTGGGTAGTCTCAGGGAATACCCCATAAATTTAGTCGCCCGAATGTCAAATAAAGGGAATTCCTCTGAAGAGGCCTACAGGATTCTGACCCAGTCGGATGAGGAATGGGAACCCTCATCTGACGAATCTAGCGGGTCAGAATACGAACCTGTAGAAAGCAGTGGCAGTCTGATCCAAAGTTCGGACGAGGAGGTTGAGGTCCCTGATACCACCAGGCATACCCGGCCCCGTGTCGCTAGACCACAGGTAGCGCAGGATCAGTTTCTAGGGCAGCAGAGTGGGGCTGGCGCTGCCGGAATACGTGGTGAGGCATACACCAGCAGCGCAGCCCGTCCTGGACCTTCTACCAGCACTGCTGTACAACATGGTGAAGTGGCGAGCACCAGAAGGGCAGTTGAAGCTGGTACGGTGGCACGTGCAGTAATTCCCCGTCGCAGCCACCGCGCAGACAGGCCCGTAGAGCCCCTAGAGTCCCTGAGGTGCTGACAAACCATGATTGGCAGCCCCCTTTCTTCAGCCGCACCATTAGTTCCCCCTTTGACCGCCCAGTCAGGAGTTCGGGTGGAGACAGCTCAGATCGGATCGGCTGGGGTTTTTTGAGCTGTTCTTCACTGCGGAGCTCTATGACTTAATCGTGGCAGAAACAAATCGGTATGCCACTCAATTTATAACGCCAACCCGGGAAGCTTCTATGCCCAGCCTTTCCGGTGGAAACCAGTCCAAGTTTCGAATTTAGAACTTTCTGGGCCTTCTCCTCAACATGGGCATTACAAAAAAGCATGAATTGCGGTCATATTGGTCCACGAACCCAATTCATCACATGCCCATGTACTCTGCTGCCATGTCCAGGACATGTTTTGAGACCATCCTGCGTTTCCTGCACTTTAGCGACAACACCACCTCCCGTCCCAGAGGCCACCCAGCTTTTGACCGGCTCCACAAAATTCGGCCCCTCATAGACCATTTCAACCAGAAATTTGCAGACTTGTATACCCCCGCACAAAACATCTGCGTAGATGAGTCCCTAGTACATTTCACCGGGCGCTTTGGCTTCAAACAGTACATCCCAAGCAAGCGCGCGGTATGGGGTCAAATTGTATAAGCTCTGTGAAAGGGCCACAGGCTATACGCACAAATTTCGGATCTATGGGGGAAGATCAGACCCTGGAGCCGGTCGGTTGCCCTGACTACCTGGGGAGCAGTGGGAAGATAGTCTGGGACTTGGTGTCACCCTTATTCGGCAAGGGGTACCATCTTTATGTGGACAACTTTTACACAAGTGTGGCCCTCTTCAGGCATTTGTTCCTAGAACAGATTGGCTGCTGTGGCACCGCGCGACCTAGTCGCGGGGCTTCCCCAACGGCTCCTTACCACCCGACTTGCAAGGGGGCAGAGGGCTGCATTGTGTAACGAAGAACTGCTCGCGGTGAAATGGAGAGACAAGCGTGACGTTTACATGCTCTCCTCCATTCACGCAGACACGACAATACAAATTGAACGGGCAACCAGTGTCGTTGAAAAGCCCCTCTCAGTCCACGACTATAACCTCCACATGGGAGGGTGGACTTCAATGACCAGATGTTGGCCCCGTATTTGATTTCCCGACGCACCAGACGCTGGTATAAGAAGGTGTCTGTATATTTAATTCAATTGGCTGCCTATAATAGTTACGTTCTCTACAGTAAGGCTGGGAGAACAGGATCCTTCCTCAAATTTCAGGAAGAGATCATTTCGGAACTTCTGTATCCAGGAGGTTCCGTGGCCCCAACCACCAGTGTAGTGAGCCGTCTACACGAGCGACACTTCCCCAGTGTCGTTACCGGTGCCTCAACCCAACCGCCACCCCGAAAAAGATGTTGTGTCTGTAGAAGGAGTGGAATAAGGCGTGACACCCGTTATTTCTGTCCTGACTGTCCTGACCATCCTGCCCTATGCCTAGGGGAGTGTTTCCGGAAGTACCACACTCAGGTACACTTAGGGACGTAGGGACAGCACATCACAGGTAGTTTTTACAATCAGGCTGAAGGGTCTCTCAGGATACTAGGTTTTGAGAGACCCTAACACATAAGGGACGGTGCTGCTTTGCTACTGCAGAAGTGTGAAACGGCAGAAACATCTCCTTTCACTTGGGATAACGTGTATAGTGTACTTCTCACCATCTCTGTGTGATTTACACTTTACACATTGTCCCATGGGAAAGGAGAGGTTTCTGCTAGGAAAATAAAGAGTGATATGGTTAAAAAAAGAAAAAAAAAATTAAACAGGTAGCAAGAAAAAAAAAATCTTGAGTTAGTTCAGGTTTTAAAAGTTAATTTTTTTTTTCATGTTCAGGTTTTATTCATGTTTTATAAAGTTTGTAACGTTCAAGTTTATGTGCCTGCTGCCTGTTTTTTCTTCTTTTTTTTTTTTTTCCCCCTAACCACCCTTTATTTTCCAGGTAGATCAACGGACCAACCGACGAAAACGCCGCAGCACTGATGTGAATTCTGAGAGAAGCATTGTGCTGCTGTCAGAAGACACGTGAAGTTGGTGTATGCGGCGCTGCAAGACGAGATTTCTCCTCTGCAGGACAGGTACGTTTGGCCAGGCATATGAGCTGAGGAGAGGTGTTGGAGTTCATATGCTTTGGCAAACACTTTGTATCAAAAATCTGGCAAAGATGTCTTCCTCCACAACTATCGATTGATCGATGTGAATGGAGAAATCACGTTTGCCAGGACATAGGAGCTGAAGTGGGTATGGATGTTTGGGCGGAGCCCCTATGTCCTGGCAATCGCCAGGCCCCTCTATTTTTTTTGCATGTTTTTTGGCAGAGATTTTTTCATCCACATCGATCGATGCGAATGAGGAAATCTGTGCCGTTCATTTTTTCTTCCAGCCCAGAAGCTGAACGGAAAAAAAATCTCATTACCTGTATGCTCCATATAAGGAGAATCGCAGAAACTCCTAATGCTGGCCATACATGTAATGATTGCAGAGACCCTCAAATGCAATGGCAGTGGAAAAACCTCACATGTGACCCCATTTTGGAAAGAAGACACCCCAAGGTATTCGCTGAGGGGCATATTGAGTCCATGAAAGATTGAATTTTTTGTCACAAGTTAGCGGAAAGGGAGACTTTGTGTGAAAAAACAAAAAAAATCAAATTCCGCTAACTTGTGCCAAAAAAAAAATCTTCTATGAACTCGCCATGCCCCTCACAGAATACCTTGGGGTGTCTTCTTTCTAAAATGGGGTCACATTTGGGGTATTTATACTGCCCTGGCATTTTAGGGGCCCTAAAGCGTGAGAAGAAAAATGCGTAAAAATGCCATCCTAAAAGGTACTAATTGGAATTGGGGCCCCTTTGTGCATCTTGGCTGCAAAAAAGTGCCACACATGTGGTATCGCCATACTCAGGAGAAGTAGGGCAATGAGTTTTGGGGGTGTATTTTTATATATACCCATACTTTGTGTGATAAATACCGCTGTAAAAGACAACTTTTTAAAAAAAGTTATACAAAGTTGTCAATTTACAGTGATATTTCTCTCACCCAGCATGGGTATATGTAAAAATACAACTCAAAACTCATTGCCCTACTTCTCCTGAGTACGGCAATACCACATGTGTGACACTTTTTTGCAGCCAAGATGTGCAAAGGGCCTAATTCAATGAGTACATTTGGGATTTCACAGGGCATTTTTACGCATTTGGATTCTCACGCTTTAGGGGCCTCTAAATGCCAGGGCAGTAAAATACCCCACAAGTGACCCCATTTCGGAAAGTAGACACCCTAAGGTATTCGCTGATGGGCATAGTGAGTTCATGGAAGTTTTTATTTTTTGTCACAAGTTTGCAGAAAATGAAATTATTTGAAAAAAAAAACATTCCCGCTAACTTGTGACAAAAAATAAAAACTTCCATGAACTTACTATGCCCCTCAGTGAATACCTTAAGGTGTCTACTTTCGAAATGGGGTCATTTATGGGTGTTTCTACTGTCTGGGCATTGT
>JAKVIS010002487.1:0-22701 GCA_033119425.1 Bufotes viridis | reverse complement strand
CACCACCAACTAGGTTCAATGCCCAATGTTTTAGTCACTTTTCTGCCTGAAAACATAAATTTCTTCCGGCCGCTGCTGGCAATAGCCGGCTGCAACAGTGCCATTATTTTTCAGGCATGTGTACAAGTGTCAATTCCCCTTCGTGATCGTTACCTTGTTGTGGTGAAGGTGCTATGCGTATCACAAATGAAGCAATCATCATCACCTCTATGAGTGGAGTTGGCAATGTTGCCACACCCCAGATGATAAGGCGTGTTGCTTCATTATGGTCAGAACAAAGCGATCGGACAGCTGATAATATTTCATAGAAAAACATTAATTTACCTTTTTTTATATGTTGTATGGGTTTTAATACATAAAATAAAAATCATAATAAAGTCTCTTAATAGTTTATTAGAAATGATGCAGACAATTAAAAAAATCCCATCAATTCCAATACAAAGCAAGTACAGAGCTCAGAACTAAATTATTTCATGATGTCGTAATGGTTTGCTAATTCGACAATGGTTAATCAATTCGACCGGATAGGGTAACCGTAGCAGGGATTAAACTGATAGGAATAGTACTAGTTAAGACATCCACTCATATAGGGTGTCACAGCACATTGCTCTGTGCACGCGCAGTGCCCCAATTTGGGAGTAAGAGGACCGACCAAGCTGCTTTTTCCATCTCCCGGTTCCTGAAATCAATCCAGTTTGGTGTATGAGAGTTTGGTCTGTCACTGTGAAGGCAGTCGAAGGTACCCGCCTAAATTTTTTTTTTTCACAAAAGGCAATCCCTGATATGGGACGAACAGGGATTAAACTGATGAGAATAGTACTACAGAAAATACCACTCATATCGGCTGTGACAGTAAATTGCACGGCGCAGACGCAGTGACCGTGGATAAAAACAGAGTGGAGGAGCCAGCGTTTTTTAACCATCTCACCGTTCGAAAAATCAATTCACTTCATCTTTGGGGACCCTTGGTGTTGTACGTGGCTGGGTGGAGGAAGAAACCTTCAATGACATCACCGGACGTGGCTAGCTTGGTATCCAACCCTGTGCAACTGGGAGTTTGTGTGGCATTAAAAGGGGAGTTTGGTCTGTCAATGTCTGAGAATCTGGGCGTAACCCTTTACACTACCTGATCGATACAACATCATACCTGATCGTATACACACACTGGATGTTTTAAAGTCATGTTATTCCAAACAATTTAGGAATGTTAGTTGATTTATGCCCTTTATGGATTAAAACCCGACTCTGCGTCCACTACGCAATTTTCCATAGGAGTTTTGCTATAGATCCCTCCGGCATGCCACAGTCCAGGTGTTAGACTCCTTGGAAACAACTCTTCTCATCACTATTGTGGCCAGAAAGAGTCCCTGTGGGTTTTAAAATTCTCCTGCCAATTGAAGTCTATGGCGGTTCGCCCGGTTCGCCCGTCGCGAACATTTGCGGAAGTTCGCTGTCCGCTGTCTCGCGAACTGAAAATTTGATGTTCGCGACATCACTACGTACTCACTGACAACATTGTTCCCAGCAGCCGACCTGGGAGTCCAAGATGCATCCAGACATCCTCCGCATGCTGTTCCCGCAACCATTTCGGTGGTGTTTTCATCATTTTCTGACCTTTTCCTATTAACCAGGCACCCTACCCTCTTCAGAGCAGGTGCTCTGGTTTAATGTCCCGGTTCTCCCATTGACTTTAGGGTGGCCACTGGTTTCACCCTAGAAAGTCGGACTCACCGCCATGCCCCAAGTCACGCCACCACACTGCAAAACCATGTGAAGCCACTCCCCACCGCCGGCCGGAAACCACAGAGGGAGGAAAGGGAAACATTTTCTGCCCAGAAGGTGAGCAGTGGCAGCTCGATGCCCTTCTCTCCCCTCAATCAGCTGCAGGAGCCTTGTCTGCCGCCTAGTGACTGACTGGGGTGAGAGAAGCCTCAGTCAGTAGCTGCAGCTCACGCCCAAGAGTGCAATGCTGCTGTCTGACTGTGAGCTACTGAAAGGGTGGGACATCCCTGCATCCGTCCAGGCACTGCGCCGGATGGAGGACAGGGATCCAGAAACCGGACTGTCAGGCCTAAAACCGACATCTGGCCACCCTAACTGACTTCTATTACACTTGGGTTCTCTGTAGAGCACCCGAGCCTCCAGATGTGTTCAGCTGAGCAATTAGGTGCTCGATCAACACTCAGCACCCTGCCATGGGGCCATGAGGGAGGGCCCAGGCAGCCCACTGCGAATCGCCCCACCGGGAAATTTCCTGTGGGTCTTCTTTGGCCAGTCTGCCCTTGGTATGGGGCTCAGGAGGAATAGTGGTCAGTCAGCAGCTATCTAGTCTGTACGACCATCACAAACAATGGATTGTCAGCAGATCTCACCAAATATAGTTCGATCTGCCACTGCCATCTGTAGATAAATATCTAAATATAGTCGGCTTAGGAGAGGAGGTAGAAGAAGAAGAGCAGAATGTCTGGGGAAAAGAGAGTGCAGGAAGATGGGGAAGCGGTGGGGTACAGAGAAGTAGCTCAGCAGGAACAGAAAAGGGGAGACCTGGGGAACAACCAGGGTCTTCCAAATCACGGTTCTAGGCCCTGATCTTGTGGATGTGAGGGAAGCAGAAGAAGGTGGGGGAGGAAGGAGAAGAGAGAGTGTTAAGGTGGCAGAATGGGGTGTGGAAAGAGCTGGGGAGGGATGGGGGGAGCAGAGCTGATACAGTTATTGTTATTTCTGGCGTATATGAATCCGGCCCTCCGTGTACTGTAGTATATGGTCAGGATTACACACCGGATAATTATAACAAGTCAGATCTGCTCTGGACATCTTCCAACACGTAGGCCAGCACTATTACAATCTGCAATGCGGGAGCTAAATAGTGCATTCAATAAGTAGAAGAGCTCACAGTCTAACTCTGAAATGGTATGACCCAGAGCAGCATGGAAAAGGGACATCTACTGTATCTTTGCCATACAGAGAGTACTAATACTGGTTATAAAGAGTAGTACTAGGGTAGTGATGTGTGCAGAGGGCATAGCACATAACACAATGCAGAGTAAAGGAAGAACAACAACAACTAGACTGGACAAGGAGTGAGGCTCACACCAGGAGGAGGTGATAGGCTGCAGGGGAAAAGGAGGAGAATAGAGGAGGAGGAGGACAAGAGGTGGGGAATGACGTCAGTCACACTACGCACTTCAAACAAAGCAGCGAAATTTCCAGAGGAATCCTGCTCTCAACATCCACACTCCTACTTCTCTGTGCGTCTTCTACCCCCGGCACTGTATGTCTCCTACTTGCTTTTACCCCACACCATTGTCACCATCATCCTCATCCTACCTTTCCATCTGTTCATCCATCCCCTGCTATCTCACCTCTTCAGAACTTCTGTGTTGCCCTCTTTGACATCTCTCCACTCCCTACAAAGTACCCCACTATCTTGCTGAAGTCTTCTGAATAGTTGTCCCAATCCTAACCCCTTCCACCCCATCACTGTCTTCTAAAACTTTTATCCATTCCTCGGCCTCAGCTCATTTTTTCCACCATGTCATGTTTGGTGCCTACCAATTTCCCTCCATCATCTGCATTTGTCACCATCTTCTATCTACTTCCATCATGTCTCACAACCCCGATATACTGCATTTTCCACACTTATGCTCTTCCTGACTCCCCGCTCCTCCACCACCCAAGTTTTTTCGCGCAGATATGTATATACATATCCAAAAACAATCACACCCATCTGAGATGCCACGCGGGACGCGGGATGAAGGGCAGATACACAGGTGTGTACGCCCGGGTAGGGTCAAGAGGGTAGGGCAGGGGCTTGTAACTTGTGGTCCACGTGTTCATAACACCTTCTGATCCACCTGAAGTTTTCCATGCTGATGTTCTAGATTAATGTATGGAGTATAGGACTGTTATTGTGCCAGTGCTATGTAGGCAGTTGTCTAGGTGGAATGCCATGTAGGAGACTGCAGTGAAATGCTTCTGTGATAGGTGGGTAGTAACTAGTGAACTAAGTCTTGATAATTAATACTTTATCACTATGGATAGTTTCACTTTCAATGACTATATAATATGTGTGCTTTTGCATGTTGTCTGGTTGGGAGCAATACTGTATAAAAAGAAATATGGAAAAAGGAGGAGTAACTGCACCTCATTGAATATTCCCTCCCGCAATACTTGACCCTTACCATCTATACCCTAACACTATTATTTCACACTATCCACATTAACACTATCCACCCTTCCACCATCCACAACCTTTACACTGTCCGCCCCTTCCACTATCCACAACTTTTACACTGTCCGCCCCTTCCACCATCCACAACCTTTACACTATCTGCTCCCTTCCACTATCCACAACTTTTACACGATCTGTCCCTTCTACTGTCGACAACCTTTACACTATCTGCCCCTTCCACCATCCACAACCTTTACATTATTCTTCCACCATCCACAACCTTTACACTGTCCGCACTTCCTCAACCTTTACACTGTCCGCCCTTCCACAACCTTTACACTGTCCTCCCCTTCCACAACCTTTACACTGTCCGCCCTTCCCACAACCTTTACACTGTCTGCCCTTCCACAACCTTTGCACTGTCCTCCCTTCCACAACCTTTACACTGTCCGTCAAAACCTTACACTGTCCGCCCCTTCCACAACCTTTACACTGTCCACTCTTCCACAACCTTTACACTGTCCGCCTCTTCCACAACCTTTTACACTGTCCGCCCTTCCACAGCTACACTGTCCGCTCTTCCACAACCCTTTACACTGTCCGCCTTTCCACAACCTTTACACTTCCGCTCCATCCCTACACTGGTCCACTTCTTCCATACAACCTTTTTACACTGTCCGCCCCTTCCACAACCTTTACACTGTCCGTCCCTTCCACAACCTTTTTACACTGACCGCCCCTTCCACAACCTTTACACTGTCTCGCATTCCTATTCCCACAACCTTTGCCACTGTTCCTCCACCATCCACGCCAACCTTTACACTGTCCGCCTCTTCCCACAACCTCACAACTGTCCCGCCCTTTCCACAACCTTTACACTGTCCGCCTCTTCCACAACCTTTACACTGTCCGCCCTTCCACAACCTTTACACTGTCCTCTTCCACAACCTTTTACACTGTCCGCCTTCCACAACCTTTTACACTGTCCGCCCTTCCATAATTAAGTGAGAGGGATGATTTTGGTTGGCTACCCTTTTAGACCCTTTTTGCTGCAAGGGGGAAACTGAGCAGTTCATCCCAGCCAGCTGGAGGGAGGCCCGTATGCAAACCAGATGCATACTTGGCTGAAGTAGCAAACCCCTTAGCTTCATGCTGCAGTTCTTCCCACTATCCACCCAGCAGCTGTCTGGTCCAAGCAGCTCCAGACGAGCAGGTGATCTTATGGGTGTGAGATGAGGTTTTTCTACCAGTCTGCTAGATCCAGTAGAAGCAGCAGCAGTCACCACACCAGCGGCTGACCCACATGGTGGCACTGTTATGGGGTCCTCGGTGCTTCTCCTACAGCATGAGCACCCAACAGCCCCATGGGAGTACTGGGCCAGGCTGAGTAAGCGCTCAAAGTACTGTCTTGGCCCTCCTCCAGTGTACTGTCTGGAGTGACATTCAGTGCGGCAGGTGGGGTAGTCACCAACAGCTGACCTGTCTGTCCACTGGACTTCAAGGACAGACTGATTTATCAAAATGAACGCAGTCCTGGATCAGCAGCGACTTCTTGGCCCCAGACGTCAGTTCTGGCCACTGAAGGCTCCCCTTGTCAATCCCTCTCCTTGGCTCTCCTCAAAAAATGTTGTGGTTTTTTAACCTATGTATATATTTTTATGATGAATTTATATTAAATTTTTTTAATTTATGGATGAATTTTTATATATATACTTATTTATAACTTTATTTAAATATTTCGTATTGATGAATTTATTTATGTATTTATTGATGAATTTATTTATGTATTTGCTTTATTTATGGATTAAATTTTTATTATATTTATTTATTGGATGACTTTTATTTATATATTTCTCTATTGTTGAATTTCTTTTACGTATTTTTTGGCTTAACAATTTAATTTTTCTTCCAATCGATGAGTTAATTTTTTCATTAATTTAAACCTCTTATTTATTTATTCTTTCATTTAACTTTCATATTACACATTAAGCCACTAGAATAACGGGCAATTAGAAAAATAGCGCATAAACATAGTAGGAACAGTAAATCTTAAGTGTCAAGGGAACTTGGACCACATTGGTTTTTGTATTGAATAGCTGATCTAATTGATTAATCGCTTCAGCCCTAGTATAGTGTGTAAACCTTAGTCCTCCGTGTGGTGATCTCTGGACACTGCTTCATAAACCATTGGAAAAGACTTCCGATACTAATTAAGCACACAGCGCCCACTGCTAACACCTGACCTGCTCTCAGTTTCCATATCAGGCACATCGAGTCTGGAGAGCTAGAACACTGCGGCAACGCAGCCTGCCGCACAAACATTCCTTCAAGCAAGAGGGCAGCAGGACTTCATGGTTTAGCAGCGTTCTCAGTGAACCTATTTTGGTCTGGTGGTCACTTGTACGACCCACATGATCAGCGCCACACACGCCATGCTCCAGCCATCGGCAGCACCCAGCTGTCCTCTGCCCGTCAGAGCACAGTAGAAGCCAGTGAGGAGCCAGCTTGCCTCGGCTTGGGTGTGAGGTTTCCGGCTCTGCTACCTGGATCAGTTCCCTCCCCAGGTGATGACTCTGTCACAGTCCCCGGCTGCTAGCGTGATCATCATGGCGCTCCAGTGCACAGCCTGGATCATCAATCGCAGATCATGCTGCCATTGCTTTAGCTGTGAGTCTTAGCCACACACAGGTTGGGTCACACAGCCCGGGGCAGACGCTGAACAGGAAGGGGCTGGATAGGCACCGGGGAGAGCACTCTACACTATTATCCACAGCAGAGCGAGTTTGTAGTATGTTTTGAAGGCAACATGTGTTCTGGAGTTACATAGAATTGCCGGTAAACTTACCACACATAACGAATGGAGCCATGCTTCATCTTTGTGGACTCTGATATAGAAAATCAGTTCCTGTAGGTTCCAGAAAAACGTTGCTTATTACTGCAGATGTCTGGAGGGGAGAAATTGTATTTCTAGGAGAGATGGGCAGATAGATACAGCACGATGGACAACATGTTTATATCTCTCTACCCCATCTCTCCTGGGAAGCCCTGCATTATTCTCCTCCATCTGCATTGTAGAGGAATGATTACTGGTACATTTTCTGCGAACTTAAAGGAATATGATGGGAGTGGCAGCCGCCGAGGACCCTGCTAGCAGCCAGGCTTAGGCAAGTTGGTTCCTCATTGGCTCTGTCCTTTGGATAGGAAGAGGATGGCATGGGTGCTGCCATGGCTGAAGAAATGCGTGTGTGGCTTTCGATCATGTATGGGTCGTGGCGATCCATGCAAATCCATATACCTGCTGTCTGTCCTGATCATGTTGACTTATGTGGAGGCCTTATACTCCAATCGTTACCTTGGATCTGCTGCTGCTGTCTGTCCTGATCTTGTTGAGTTATGTGTTGGCCCTGTCCTACAGCCAAGCACATTTCCCTGCTGCTGTCTGTTCTGTTCCTGCTGAGTTAGGCCCAGCTATGTGTAAGCTGATACCACAGCGTACCCATTTACCTGCTGCAGTCTGTCCTGCTCCTGCTCAGTTTGGATCTAGCCAGGTGTAAGCCTTATAATATACCCTTTAATAAATTACCTGCTGCCGTTGTCTGTCCTGATCCTGCTGGAGGACTACTAGCATGGACCACTTATTCGCCCTTGACTTTATCAACTAATATATTATATTAGAATTCTCTTTAACTGGTATGTATGTCATTTTTTGCGTATGTTCTGTTCATCATAGTATTGTATATATATATATATATATATATATATATATATAAAGATTTGCTTGAATAAATATGATCATGTTGTGTTACGCCATTCACCAAAAACGTTTTTTTCTATTTAATTTATTTATTCAAGGTACCTTGTTTACCAGTAATCCATGCCCCTGGTGTGGTTCTTAATAAAAACTAGGTGGGGATCACATGTGGGCTTTCCTTGCCAAACATTGTACAGGACTAATTGAGGACCCAAATTAATTTTTATTATCTTATTATTTTGTTGTTTTTTTTTATCAGGATTTAGGGTTCAACATGGTGTTGTCTGTCGCCCTGACAGGATGCCTGACTTCCATGTTAACCTCCACATGGTTAGTGTGAGCTGATAGTATATATCTACATTCATGTGGTAATCTGCTTTCAGGAATCGAGCAAGCATTGCCACATGCTGTAAATATCTATATATACATTTTTATTTGATGTTACTCTTTGACAACTATAATGATACGCATATGCGATTTTTATAGATTTTAGGATAGAAAAAAATATTAAAATGACTTTTAATTAAGATTAAGAGGCAATTAGTGCATTGTGTGGAGTATTTGTTAAAGCAATTGACGATTTACATTACAATTCGTTAGTTAATTATATTTATGATGATTATATAGTTGTTATTAGTGATTAGAGTTGAGTTTAACACCTCAGAAAGTTTGCGTCAGCTGGATTCGGAACTTGTCCTTGAACTAGACCTCATGACAATTGCCCTGCAAAACAAATGTGGATAGGAAAAATGACTTAAAATAACATAAAATACATAAAAATTCAAAATAAAAATCTTGAAATAGGAGGAGGGAGGGTCCATATGGAGTAGGAGGTTGAGGAGGCGGTGGACGGGAAGTGTGTAGGTGGGAAGCAGTGGTGGAGGAGGTAGTCGCCAACACTTTTATTTCATTTTATTTGGGTAGACCTCAAAACACAGAAATATAGAAAAGAAAACAGAGATAAAGGCTGGGTGAGGCCGGTATAGATGTCTGTTATTCTGTACGGACAAGTTCGTGATCCATGCCTAGTTCATTTTAATGAACGTGAGCGGTCCACATTGTGCTTGTCTGTGATAACGCCTGCCATGCTAAACACACGCGTTCAGACAATACACTGTTGCAGGGCAGACCAGTACCCCATGGTGTAAAGGCAAGCTCAGGCCATGTGCACAATTTGGAGACCCAGAAGTTGAATGGGCAGACCCATCAGTCAGAACGCAGGCGTGTGCACACACTACTGTTCCACCATGTTGCTGAAATGCTACCTCCTGCTAAGACCCTTCCATATCAGCTGGTGGTGCCAGTTCCTTGTAGGCATGCCTGGACAAAGCCTTCCACATTTCGGTCATACCATCCTGCCCTCTTGAGGTGCTGGCAGGCCTCTGCCTAGCCTTGTGCTTCCACTGATGCCCTGTGTCAGGTGGAATGCCATCAGTAGCTGGGCTCACCAGCGCAGAATATATTTCCAGTCAGGTATGCAGAGGAGGGTAGTGTCAAAGAAATAAGGGGTACAGATCACCCAACAATCTAAAAGCCGCCAAATTTATAGAATATATTTCCAGTCATGGCATGCAGTGCAGGGGGTAGTTTCTGAAAGAAAAAAATGGTACAGATCACCCAATAATCTAAACACCGCCGAAATTTACAGAATATATTTTACAGTCAGGTATGCAGTGCAGGGTAGTGTCAGCATAAATAAGGGTACAGATCACCCAAAAATCTAAACGCCGTTGAATTTACAGAATCTATTTCCCCAGTCAGGCAGGTAGCAAGAGGCAGTAGTTTGAAAGAAAAAGTGGTACAGACACACAATAATCTAAATCGCCAATAATTTACAGAACATATTTCATATTAAAGTATGTTGTTTGAAAGAGGTACAGATCACCCAACAATCTTAAACTCGCCGAATTCATAGAAATATTATTCTTTACAGTCAGGTATGCAGTGCAGGGGTAGTTTGACAGTGGGTTAGGGGTCATGGATAGGAAATGAGTGAACCCAACCAGCAGTTCAGGTTCGTAATTTAGCCTCTAGTGTTCGGGACGAACCCGGGCCCGAACATTTCGCAAGTTCTGGGTCTGCTATTCAGCTGATTTCTTCCCGCTTGGAAGGGGCTGCACAGCAGCCAATCAGCTAGCGCTTACTTCTGCTCCTAAGAGCTCATCACAGCCATGCCTACTAATGGCATGGCTGGATTGGCCAAGTGCAGCATGTGACCCAGCCTCATTTAAGCTGGAGTCACGTAGCGCCAAGCACGTCACTCTGCTCTGATTAGTGTAGGGATAGGACGCAGCTGCTGTGAGGGCGAGATTAGGCAGGGAAACTCAGCAAAAGCACCTAATGAAGTGATCGATCTACAGCTGTGAATCATTCAACTTGCTAGTTAATTGCTCACTGGTTTTCAGGCTGCACAGAGCGTTTTTCTGTCACTTTTTCTGGTGATCGGAGGCCATTTTGTGTCTTGTGGTGCACCAGCACAAGCTGCCACCAAGTCCATCAATCCATCAATACTAGTTTTTTTTTTTGCTATATCCTACATCAGGGGCTTGGCTGTGCTTATTGTCACCCCTAGAAACTCAGGGATAGAAATTTCATATTTTATTGAGGGGTTAAATTCAATTGCCAAAATAGCAATCCCTAAATCTGGTGTTCCAGCTGTGGCTAGCCAAGTGTAATACTGTCTGCCGTCTGGCAAAGGATAGATTTTTTCTGTGGTGAAATTCACTGCCAAAATAGCAATCCCCTAAATCTGGTGTCCCAGCAGATGGCTGGCAAAGATTAGTAGTGTCCGGCAAAGGACATATTTTGCCCTGGGGTGAAATCATGGGCCAAAATAGCAAATACCAGTAAATCTAGTGGTTCCAGCTGCATGGCCACAAGTTTAATAGCGTCCTGGCAAAGGATAGATACCTTCTGGGGTGAAATTCAATTCTCTCGCCAAAATAGCAAATATCAGATATAAACCGTTCCCAGCTGTAGCTGAGAGCATGTTTCATAGTGTCCGCAATAGGATAGTATTATTTTCTTTGCGTGAAATTCAGGTTGCCAAAATAATAGATAATATCAGAATCTGGTGTTCCGGGCTGTGACTGGACAAGTCTAATAGGTGTCCGCAAAGGATATATCACTTTCTGGGGTGTGAAATTCAATTGCCAAATAGCAATACCGCAAATCAGTGGAGTTTCAGCCGTGGCTGGCCAAGTTTAATAGTGTCCCGCAAGGATATATTTTTTTCTGGGGGTGAAATTCACTGCAAAATAGCACATCACCCCAATGTGCATATCAGGGAAACTGACTCAGCCTCCAGTTATGCAGCAGTCTCTGTTGTTTGAAGACTCTGTTGGTAGGCTCCCAAGGAATCCACCTAGCCCTTCCCCAGTGGTGGAAGACATAGAATGCACTGATGCACAAACTACTCTATGTTTCCTGATGATGGTACATGGGAATACCACCTAATCGGAGTCTGCAAGCCCATGATGATGACCGAAACAGGGGGTCAGGGAGAAGATTCAGGGAAGACGATGCAGGGGGACGATGAGGTCTCGACCCCAGGAATGAGAATGTGGCCACTGACTTTTTATAGTTCAGAGGAAGAAAGGTGTGAGACCGGGCCAACAACATAGCAAAAGAGGGAGCAGGGGGCAAAAAGCAGAACAGCCGCCGCCAAGAGAGTTTGTGGTTACTGACCACCCGCCACCAGGAACCGAAAGCACCCCAAAACTGCTTTTAAGGAGTGCCCCTTGGTATGTAAGTAATTTTTCAACAATCTGTTGACGATTAAGACCTGGAAAGGTTGCACGCTGTGCCATCAGAGCCTGAAGCGAGGCATTAACGTTTGAACCCATAACAACCTGCATGACCAGAACTCACCAGGCCTCTGCCCCTTTCTGTGCTGCTGCCTCACCTCTTCATCACTGAGGAATGTTGGCACCTGCTGCGCCCACCAGCCAGAGGATGCGCCACCGACACCACCACCTCCGCTCACCAAGCATCTCCACCATGTCACACGGCAGCGTTCAGCTCTCCATCTCACAAACCCTGGAGAGAAAGCGTAAATTCCCACCTAGCCACCTCGAGCCCCGGGCCTGAATGCCAGCATTTCTAAACTACTGGCCTTTGAAATGCTGTCATTCAGGCTGGTGGACACAGACAGCTTCAAACAGCTGATGGCCATGGCTGTCCCACAGTATGTTGTTCCCAGCCGCCACTACTTCTCCAAGACAGCCGTGCCTTCCTGCACAACCAAGTATCCGATAAAATCAAGTGTGCACTGCGCAACGCCATCTGTGGCAAGGTCCACCTAACCACAGATACGTGGACCAGTAAGCACGGCCAGGGACGCTATATCTCCTAACTGCACACTGGGTAAATGTAGTGGCGGCTGGGCCCCAGGCGGAGAGTTCTTGGCGCACGTCCTTCCGCCGCCAAGGATCGCAGGGCATCATTCTCTGCCTCCTGTAGCCTCTCCTCCTCCTACTCGGCTTCCTCCCTCCTCTTGCTTCCACCAGCTCATCCAGTCAGCCACAACCTTCACCACCAACTTCAGCACAGCCCGTGCAAATGTCAGCAGGCCATTCTGAAACTCATATGTTTGGGGACAGGCCCCACACCGCGCAGGAGTTGTGGCGGGGTATTGAACAACAGACCGACGAGTGGTTTCTGCCGTGGGCCTCAAGCCCGGCCTGGTGGTGTGCGATAATGGGCGAAATTCAGCAGCTCTGGGACTAGCCGGTTTGACGCACATCCCTGCCTAGCGCATGTGCTGAATTTGGTGGTGCAGTTCATTCACAACTACCCCACATGTCAGAGCTGCTGCATACAGCGCAGGGCCGTCTGCGCAGCGCTCCGGCGTCTCACATCCCCGGCCTGCTGCTCGGCCTGTCTGGCGCTGGCTGCCGCACCCGGCCTTCTCCCGCCACCGCCCTCATATGCGACGCGGCCCACCAGGTGGAACTCCACCTTGCACATGCTGGAGAGACTGTGCAGCAGCAGCAGGCCATAATGAGTTTCTCAGCTCGCAGCGGGCACTCAGTGGAACAGCACCACTTCACCACCAATGACTGAGCCTCCATGCAAGACCTGTGTTCCCTGTTGGCACAGTACAAGGTGCTTCGAGTATTCCACCAACATGGCTGTGCGCGATGACGCCGTTATCAGCGCTACAATACCACTTCTATGTCTTCTTGAGAAAACACTTAGGTGATGATGAAGAGGAGGTGGCCCAGGAGGAGGAGGAGGAGTGAGAGGGTCATTTTTAGCACTTTCAGGCCAGTCTCTTAGAAGTGGCTCAGAGGGAGGTATTTTGCAAAAAGCAGAGGCCAGGTACAAATGTGGCCAGCCAGGGCCCACTACTGGAGGACGAGGAGGATGAGGAGGAGGTGGAGGAGGATGAGGATGAAGCAGGTTCACAGCGGGTGGCACCCGACACAGCTCAGGCCCATCACTGGTGCGTGGCTGGGGGATACGGAGGACGATGACGATACGCTCCCACAGAGGACAGCTTGTCCTTACCTCTGGGGAGCCTGGCACACATGAGCGACTACATGCTGCAGTGCCTGCGCAACGACAGCAGAGTTGCCCACATTTTAACGTGTGCGGACTACTGGGCTGCCACCCTGCTGGATCCCCGGTACAAAGACAATGTGCCCACCTTACTTCCTGCACTGAGCGTGATAGGAAGATGCGCGAGTACAAGCGCACGCTGGTAGACGCGCTACTGAGAGCATTCCCAAATGTCACAGGGGAACAAGTGGAAGCCCAAGGTGAAGGCAGAGGAGGAGCAAGAGGTCGCCAACGCAGCTGTGTCACGGCCAGCTCCTCTGAGGGCAGGGTTAGCATGGCAGAGATGTGGAAAAGGTTTGTTATCACGCCACAGCTAACTGCACCACCACCTGATACGGAACGTGTTAGCAGGAGGCAGCATTTCACTAACATGGTGGAACAGTACGTGTGCACACCCCTCCACGTACTGACTGGGATGGTTCGGCCCCCATTCAACTTCTGCGTCTCCAAATTGTCCACGTGGCCAGAGCTAGCCTTTTATGCCTTTGAGGTGCTGGCCTGCCCGGCGGCCAGCATTTTGTCTGAACGTGTATTCAGCACGGCAGGTGGCGCCATTACTGACAAACGCAGCCGCCTGTCCACAGCCAACGTGGACAAGCTGATGTTCATAAAATGAACCAGGCATGGATCCCACAGGACCTGTCCATCCCTTTGTGCAGAATAGACATTTATAACTACCTCCCCTTAACCATATATTCTTGTACTCAAGGGCATTTCTTTATTGAATCCTCTTTTTTTATTTTACCATTGTTTTTGCAGGGCAACCCAAAGTTGAATGAACCCTCCTCCGTCTGGGTGCAGGCCTGAGTCTGTGAATGAGGCCTGTGGCACTGCAGGCAGACATTAATCCTTTTGGCTGTGATGAGAACATCAACTCCCATAACATTCCCACCTAATGCCACCCCAACCTCCTATTCCACCTCCTCCTCCCTCCAAGTTGCCAATTGATATTTGTTAATTTTTATTTATTTATTGTAAGTTATTTCTCTATCCACATTTGTTTGCAGGGGATTTACCTACATTTTGCTGCCTTTTGCAGCCCTCTAGCCCTTTCCTGGGCTATTTTACAGCCTTTTTAGTGCCCAAAAGTTCGGGCCCCCATTGACTTCAATGGGGTTCGGGTTCGTGGTGAAGTTCGGGTCGAGTTCGGATCCTGAACCCGAACATTTTCGGAAGTTCGCTCAACATCTCGAACTCCGAAACATCCAGGTGTTCGGCTCAACTCTAGTCATGGATTGTCCCCATCATCCTTCATCTATTCTCCCCGCTTAAAGGATTATTTTAAAAATGTATAGAAGCCTACAAGGGGCCCCCACACTCCTGCAGATTTATTTCATGGAGATTTGATCGTGCATATAGTACAGCACCCAACAACCCAAACGCCGCCAAATTTATAAAAATATATTTCCAGTCAGGTATGCAGAGCAGGGGGTTTTGTATACCGCCAAAACTGGCAAAATGACGCCACCAATGTAATAACAGAGGATCTTTTAGAAACATAGGCCCTCTCACCTATGTGCAGAGCAGGGGTTTTATAACGACAAAATGTAGGTTAAAGCTCACCCAACAACGTAGAACAGAGGTGATTTTTTAGAAATATAGGTCTCTCTCACCTATGCAGAGCAGGTGTTTAGTATACGTGCAAAATAGGTTAATGTCACCCAACAATAGAAGATAAGCAAGTTTTTGAAATGATTACAGTGTCTATATAGTACATATGGCAGTGCAGGTGCACTCTCGGAAAATGGGGAATATGATTAAATTATTGTCCTTTGCACATATGCAGGTGGGCGATGCACACTTGCACAAAATGGCTGCCGACACAAACCAAACTAACAGACGGATAAAACTTATTTTTCTGTGTCACTGGGCTCTATGGGTAAAAAAATTTAGCAGAGCAACCTTACAAAAATTATTGCTGTAGTTTGTAGATTTACCACCAAGTACACCAGACCAGAATTGTTTCCTGCATCCCTCTCTCACAGCAGCATCCTATCCCTACATTAGCAAGAGCAGACTGATCGTGCAGCCTCTATGTGACTCCAGCTTATATAGAGGCTGGGTCACATGCTGCACTCTTGCCTATCACATCCATGCCATTAGTAGGCACATGGCTGTGATGGCTTGGCTAAGGGCACCTCTAAGTTAAACGCTGGCTGATTGGCTGCCCTGCAGCCTTTCAACAAGCACCATCAAATAGCCGAACACTCGAATCCTGAACCCGAGCTTTTATGAAAATGTTCGGGCTTGGGTCCTGGTACCAAAATCCTGTGTCTGGTAAGGAACCCTCGAACTTTACAAATTGCTCCTTTCAACCCCATACAGGGTGATAGTTCAGTATAGTACAATGTTATTTAGTTGGTTAGTTAGAGCAAGTTCAGTAGGAGGTATAATTGCATTTAGTTGGTTAGCTTGTGATAGTTATGTAGAGTACAATGTGATATAGTTGGTTAGTTGATGTATTTTATGTAGATTACATAGAGTTAGTGTCTAGTGTTTTTGTTTTCTAGATACTGTAGTGTGTGTGTTTTCCTTCATTGTTATCCATTGTTTCTGTAAATGTGTTTTATTGAAATATACAAACAATACGGAAACATTGTAATAGCATTACAAAAGAAAAGATTAAATCGTCATTAGCATGAATTATAATGCGTACATAATACATAACCAATCTTAAGATAGTAGCTTAGGATATTCTAAGTTCCCAAATCAATAAGAATAGAAAATCAAGCTAAATAGAAAGGCACATACAAAGTATAAACTCGTAGTTATAACATACTACCAATGTGTATATAGCAAACAAAAACAGCATCGCTCAGGCAACCTTGCAGATAAGGCAAACAGAAGGCCGCTGAGGCGGCCAACAATAAAAACCCGTTTATCGGCAGTAAGGGGAGGGGGGTCTGTGTGTGATGTAGGATACAGAATTATATTGCGGTGCAGATATTTACCTCCTGGCGGGGCCGGTGATATTCTCCTCCTCCTCCTTTCTCATCAGAGCTGGGGGAGAAATGTGGCTGCCTGAGGCGGGACCAGCCCTCCTTTAACCGACATCGTCCACATTTTCCCCACATCCAGTGGTGGTGGAGCATCTGCATGCTGGGAGGGTCCAGCCTGCTCTCCTCGTACTCCTCCTCTGTAGATACCACCACAACCTCCATTTCTTCTCTTGAAGGTCGCGGCGCACAGAGGGAACTGAACCCTGTAATCACACAATATTCTGAATTTAGACAACCAACTGAGAACTCATACCAAATGCCATTTCACTCCTTAATGACCAGCTCATTTTTCACCTTTGCCCAGGCCATTTTAGAAAATCTGATATGTGTCACTTTTTGTGGTAGTAACTTTAAAACACTTTTACTTATCCAGGCCATTCTGAGATAGTTTTATAGTCAAATATTGTATTTCATGACAGTGGTAAAATTCTAGTCACAAAATTTCATTGTTATTTATAAAAAATATCAAATTTACAAAATTTGATCACTTGGTATTTTAGTGGATGTAAGGTGACAAAAGGACCTTTTTGGACACCGTTTAATTTTCTTTTTTTACGGTGTTCACCTGAGGGGTTAGGTCATGTGATATTTTATGCAGCTGGTTGTCACGGACGTGGCGGTAATACCCCATTATGTATCTTTTTTGTATAAATAATATACACAATAGCAGCTTTGAAACCCGAAAAAAAACATGTTTTAGTGTCTCCACATTCTGAGAGCCATATTTGTTTTATTTTTTGGGCAATTGTCTTAGGTAGGGGCTCATTTTTGGGCAGGATGAAGTGACAATTAGATTGGTACTATTTGGGGGTCATACGCCTTTGATCGCTTATGTCAGGCACCCTTTAGTGATGTAATGTGCCAAAATGGTTTATTTAGCACAGTTTTTATTTTATTTTTTTAACGTGTTCATCCTGAGGGGTTAGGTCATGTGGATATTTTTATAGAGGCGGAATGGTACGGACGCGGCGATACATAATATGTCTACGTTTTTCTTCTCTTTTTCCCCATCTTTTGCACTATTTTTATTTAACTTTTTGTATTTTGGGAAAAGGAGTCTTTTTTTACTTCTTGGTTATTATTTTGGAAACCTTTATTTTTTAATCCTTTTTCAGTTTATTTTTTGTCCCCCTCTGGGACTTCAACTTTTTAAGTTCGATATAATGGATTACAATACTTCTGTATTGTAATGCATTGGTTGTAAGTGTATTGCTGTTGTAACAAAGGCTTGATCTCACAGGCCCTCCCGGAAGGGAAGCCACGATGTACTTAGCACTTCGTTGTGTATAACTATAACTATATATATATATATATATATATATATATATATATATATATATACCATGGTGAGGTAGAGATGTTGATGTAAATTCGTTGATTTGCTACGTAATACCAGGTACTAAGTAATCATTTGTAAAGGATGAAATACTTATTTTTATAATTGTATATATTATTACAGAGTGTTGGAGAGAGATATTGTTAATGTAAGTATTGTACGGGGGTATATTCCTATCAGCAGATCTCTTGATCCGCTCCAAATTTCTCCTCTTGACATCCCACCGTTTTTTAGCCATGGCTATCCTCGGTGATTGTGGTTAGTCCTTTCTTTCAGCTCGACCGAACTCCCTCACGCATCCTCTGCTTCTCTGGGCGTGACCTGGTTCCGGCCGTAGCCCCGCCTCCAACATTGCTGTAGGATAAAGACTCAAGGATATACTCCCAATTTTTTTAATCCAAGTATTGAAAATAATGTCCTAACAAAACATTAAAAGTATTTAAGTCTTTGAAGGGGAAATATTAGGATTTAATTACCGCTATAAGATCGGATTGTATTGTGATTGTAATGTGGGGTCTGAGCAATCTGATTTTGGCCAGCTGAGCAGAGATGTACCTGTCTAGTGAAATTACTAAAATGTATGGGGTGTGTGCTGGTTCGCCGCTGTGGTGCAACTGTAACTCAAATGAACCAGCAAATACTGGCGGTAACACAAAGAAAGTCCTCTCACCAACAGGAGCAAACTTCACCTATAGACTTTGTTTTGTGTGTGGGGTATATAGGCAGAAAATGGATGCAATGCATGTGAGAGATGTTTCTCTGTTGTCCATACATGCATGTTACTGACATAGTGCTGTGATGTCAAGTTCACAACAATACTTAGTGCACCAATCAAAGTGATATCTACTAGACTGATAAATGAAGCTGTATGTATTGCGAAATAAATTGCATCAATATTAGTGGTGATTGAGAATCAGCCATTTTTATAACACCTGCATATAAGTTTATTTAATTCTGACATGCATGTTAAATAAACAAATACACTGCTGTAATGTCAAATTACTTAGTGACGTAGATCTTCCTCACTGTTGTAAAAATTGCCTCCCACCATCTTTCCAATCTCTCAAACTTAGTTTGAAAACAGTTGTAATAATTAGGGAATACACTCCTTATAAGAGATGCAGTGTAAATTTTACATTACATTTAAAAACAATAGTGTACAAAGAGAAGTAATTTGCTTAATATATGACATATATTCTACCATATATTCAATGTAAATATTGTGAAATCGAATATTGCCCTGCCGCCATCACTAACAGGCAGATCCCAAGCAGGAAGTCATGTATTCTCAGTTTCACATTAATGTGGCAGGACATTTCTGCCACAGACAAAAACCAAAGAAAACAATTATATTTACACACACAAATATAGCAGTGAGTTCAAGGCCTTATAGGGAAAGATTTAGGGATTTAATTAGATTGATTTAATTGATAGAGATTGGAACTAGGTACAGGACACGTGCATTGGTGTGTTACTTTGCTGCGTCCAGCTACCAAAGCTTGATTGTGTGCTGTATTATAAAATATTTAAAATTATCGTACTTTAATCAGAGTTAGTTCAGAGGTTAGTTTCATCTAAAAAACATATATATTGACTGATGATTTTAAAGGGGTCTATGCCTTTTATTACTGGGATTATCTATCCTTTTCTGTAGAAATAATAAAAATTCCAATTGAGACTAGACATTGGGACTCCTGCGTAAACAGCTATTTCAGAAGGCAGTGGTGTCTCAAGTAGTGCTAGCCGGCCTTTGCTGCTTCCTGCAGGCCAGTATGCCAAGGACTATGTTAAGTGTGATCTCTTTCTATTATCCTGCTACTAACTGCAGGGAGATATTTAACCCCGTAACTTCAGGCTGCCTTCACCACCCAATAAAGAAAACCTGAAAATCTTATTAATATTTTTGTATATCTTCCTATCTCTTTAACTCAAGATAGAATTCAGTCAGAGTGCAACAAACTTCACCTCCTTCAAAATCAATCTGCTGGCCCTCACAGAAACTTGCCTCAACATCTCTGACACCTGTTTCCTGCTGCTTTTTCTTATGGTGGCCTATACTTTTTTCTCATACCCCAACGCAATGAAAGGTGCGGGTGGTAGTAGGAATGATACTTGTAGTATGTTTGTGGCGATTCTCTCTCATTTTAATCTCTCTTTGAGGTTCGCACCATCAGCCTCTTCCACCCATTCTGCCTGTGAGTGGCATGGTTGTCTATCGGTAGAGATGAAACGTAATTCTTCCAAAATTCGACCTCGCAGCTCTCAGAATTTTTGGAAAAATTTGGTCTGATCTGAACATATTCAAGGAGAATTAAGTTAAAAACGGCTATTTCCTGGCTGCAAGGAGAGCCTTTATAGTGGTGTAGAACACTGTGCCTTGCAGTAACACGCATAGGGAGCCTGCTTTGGTAGTGAAATAATACTGTGAGTCCCAGTATGACATGCAAACGACAGGCGCTACACTTTTAGAACACTGCACACTACTAAATATCTTGGTAGTCTCAGGCCCAAACTGACGAAATAACCTTCCAAGTATGAACGCTAGCCTTACAGGTCCTATGTTGTGTACAAGAAGAAGCGTTTCTCCTTACGACTGTCGTCAGCTTATTCCACATAGATGTAACAGAACCTGTTCTATTAAATGCTTAAAGGGCAGAAACCCCCTCCCGACAGAGTGGGAGAGGGTGTCAGCAGTAACTTTGTGTTAAAGTTTACTGAGATTATTTTGCTCCTTCCTCTGATCTTGTCAGAACAATAACCCCCTAAAAACGGATTCTGCAGGTTGAGCATCGCCTCTTACTCAGCACGTGTCAGTAATCCATCACGTATTGATGATGTCAGCCAAGCCGCAAAAAGGCAAAATAGCAGCAGCATCAGGAGAGGCCATAGGGTGGACAACGTATGACAGAATGCGGAGGTGAGTGTCAATAACAGTACCGGTTGACAATGGTAGGTGTAAGAAGGAGCAGTTGGCAACAGATGTGTGTCATTAGGCGGTGGCAGCATCAGAATAGTAGCTTGAGCAGTCACGTAGCCAGAAGAAACTGGTCTCTTTATTTTTATTGTTTTATTAATAATAAAGCAGTTAAGCAGACAAGTAAATATTGTTCAGCTGTCACAATGGAAAATGTCTGATGCAAGAGAATAATACAAGTCTGGACTAGTTACACTGATGAGAAGCAGACAACTAGTTAACCTTATAACAGAAAATTAAGACATTTGTCTCAGGTACATCATTAAGCACAATACATGTAAAAGTACATCATATAAATGCTTAATTACACTTTCAAATATCTAAAACGCTCCCCAGCTAAAGCCATCTAATTTTGAATTTTCTATGGGAGTATGTCTCCCATGCCGCTATTGTCTTCAAACCGATAAAGAGTAGTCAATTTTATTGAGCCAACTGCTCCAAAGTAGGGGTTTCTGTAAGCCAATGTCTCGGCAACAATAAGCTTGAGCAGCACATAACAGCTGACGGAATAAATAAGAGGTGTAACTGGATGGTCTGTCTGATCTAGGTTAAGTAAAGCTTGAAGGGGTTGGGAGCTACTTTGTGTTACATATTGCATTACATTTGTCAGAAATGGAGCTCCACCACTTGGCTACAATCGGGCAGGACCACCAAATAAGGTAAAATGAACCTCTGTCGGTTTTGCATCTCCAGCACCTGTCCGAACCCTGGGAGGAGAATCTACACGTAATATCGGGTGTTTTATACCACCTAGAGAGCAATTTGTATCCATTCTCCTGGATCCTGAACACATCTCGATGAAGTGTGGGGAGTTCAGAAACAATTTAGATTGCTGGATATCAGAGAAAAGACGTCTAGGTCCTTCTCCCACAGCCCCACAAAAGCTGGTTTTGGCATGAGGATTGGGCTACTTAGTCGCCTATAAAGTTTTGATGTAAGCTTTACGGGTTGGACAGGGCTAGAAATGAGACTCTCGAACCAGGTAAGTGGCCTGAGTAGGACGAGGCGTGATATGCTTGGAGATGTATGACAAGAGAAAACGGGCGCCTTGGCGCGTATTTAACTAAGTCAGGTGAGATGCAAGTATAGAAGTCTCAGTGATCATCCCCGCACTGTCAAATAACTTGACTACAGGGGTGTCCAGTGTTCTAAGAGATGTTGGAAGGCTGTCAGTAAGTTCTTTATAGGTGCTAGTGCAATAATGTCCTTTACTTGGAGTATCGGTGGAGGGCAGGGGAAAACCCCCATGGTGAGATGATAAACCAATTCCAAGCTGCTAACTGTGTGCTTTAACAGTGGGAGATGGGAGTGGGGTGAGGTATGGCGGAAATTTGTCACATTCATGGGGCCCTGTTGAGAGATTTCTAAAGGGGTGCTGTGATTGGGCATATTCCATGTTAATCCAGGATTTATGTGCGGTGTTTCTAAACCAGTCTCATGGACCCGGCCAGAAGAATAGCCTTATAATATAGATTTGCACTTGGGAGTCCTATTCCACCATATAAGCCTGGGAATCTGAATCTAAGGTAGAGAGTGCAATGCGCTTGGATGTTTGTTGTTCCAAACAAAGACCTGATTAATTTGTTTAGGGCAGTATATAGAAAGTTTTGGAAATAGGTATGATTATTATTCAACCCCCAAGCGACATTCCAATCTTAGTACTTAGTACAGCATCCTTTCCAGTTATAACACAGCTTTTTAGCTTCCTTAAGGACACAGGGGCGTGACAGGTGCGCCTCTAATGCCGAGTCCTTAAGGGACACAGAGGCGTACCTGTACGCCCCTGTGTTCTAAGCCAAGCTACTACGCCCGATGTGGGCTGCGTAGCAGCTATAGGACCTGCTGATGTAGATCAGCGGAACCATGTTCTATGCGAGGGGGTCATGTGACCCCGCGGCGTCGTGCGAC
>JAKVIS010002486.1:0-22664 GCA_033119425.1 Bufotes viridis | reverse complement strand
CACATGATTGGGGAGGGGGTTAATGGAGCCTGCATATGATTGGGGGGTTAATGGAGCCTGCACATGATTTGGGGGGGGGGGGTAATGGAGCCTGCACATGATTTAGGGGGGAAGGGGGGGTTAGTAGAGCCTGCACATGATTTGGGGGGGGGGTTAATGGCCCTCACCTGTGGGGAGATTGGTGTACTTATAACAATTTTATAGACAAATGATACTATTTACAGTCGCGCGGGGGGGGGAATGTTTTCTTCTTCCTAGGGGGGGCATGACAGAAAATAATTGAGAAGCACTGTATTAGGGTAACACACAGATACACGAGGACTTACTGTGCATGCCTCACATTGCATAAGGAAATTATTTCATGAGTAACCGTCAGGAAAGAAAATGTAAAAATTATGCCACATTTCTCTGCCATGAGACCTACAGTCATAAAGTCCTGTAGTCACTTTTTAAAGGGGTATTCCCATCTTAGACAATGTGTCATAAGCCCCCATTGTCTGATAGGTGCGGGTTCTGCACCTATCTCGCAAAGTCCTGGAGGGAGCACAGTGCATGTGCAGCCGCCCTCCATTCATTTCTATGCGGCCAGTGAAAATAGCCGAGCTCTGGTTCAGCCATTTTCATTGGCCCCACAGAAATGAATGGGAGCGGTGGCCAGGCAAGCACGGTGCGCTCCCATTCACTTCTGCGGGGAGAGCGCTTGGTGGTGGCCGGAACCCGGGGTCCTCCAGCCACCACTTTCCCAGCTCCATTCTTGATATAGATGCACATCCCATAGGTGACACCCGCACCTATCAGACAATTGGGACATATCCTAGCGGTATGATCCCATTGTCTCAGATGGGAATACCCCTTTCAGTGGAGTTAACTAGTTGTTGCAAAAAGGGCTGAAACGTTATGCAATATCTGTACTTGTTGTCAGTGATTGATAGCCTTAACTTCCAGTTGGTTAAAATTAGTGACCAGCGAAGTTTTCAAAAATTTGACTCTGCAGCTTCCCCGAACTTCATCAAGAAATTCGATTTGTGACAAAGCAATCACTTTTCATTGCATGAAGCAGGCACAATAATGAGGAATGGCAATCGTGCTGCTCCCCTGCCATTTAACCCCTCAGAAGCCACTTTCATTGCTGATCACGGCATCTGAGACTCACATTCAGGTGTTCAGAGGTTTAATCTGGGTTTAAAAAATAATAATTTGTACTCACCTCATCTCCTTGATCACACATAGTCCGTCCTCTCCATCTTGAGTAAAGAAATCCAGCCAAAGGACCTGAGGCGAGCGTGATGATGTTACCAAGTGATCACACTGGCAGGGATGTCATCACTCTGCAATCAAGTGGATGAGGTGAGAATCATTTTTTTTTTCAGCCACCATTTTAGGAAATATTAATTTGTTACCACGATTTGTTAGGGTACTTTCACACTTGTGGCAGGACGGATCTGATAGGCTGTTCACCCTGTCTGATCCGTCCTGACGCTATTTCGTCGTGCTGCCGGACTGCCGCTCCGTCCCCATTGACTATAATGAGGCAGGGGCGGAGCTACGGCGGAGCTACGGCGGAGCTACGGCGCAGCACGGCGAGAGGCCGCCGGACTAAAAGTACTGCATGTCCGACATTTTAGTCCGGCGGCCTCTTGCCGTGCACTGCCGTAACTCCGCCCCCATTATAGTCAATGGAGACGGAGCGACAGTCTAGCGGCATTGCGAAATAGCGGCAGGACGGGTCCGACAGGGTGAACAGCCTGTCGGATCTGTCCTGCCGCAAGTGTGAAAGTACCCTTACTTCATCAAGTTTTTCCAAAATTTCGGATGGAATTCCATTTTGGATGCTTTAACTCGCTCAACACTAGTTTAAATATCTGCCATTAGAACAGGTGTAGGGCTCATTTCATCAAACCCACGGTCTACTTGTGTGATCCTTACATGCCCAGGACATAGTTCTGGCCTCTGTAATCAAGGTCGTTCCAATTCACCAGTTAAAAGCAGATCTTGTAATAACATAGCCCCCCAAGTCTCCCTCTTTTGGAGGGACAGTCCTTCTTTTTGACTTGTTGACAGTCCCTCTGTCCCTACTTGCTACTTAAATATCCCTCTCTTTGACCTGGGTAATTATAATGTAGATTAATAAACTTACTAAACTGCTCCAGAAACTATCTGTCTAGTTCCTACCTATAGATTACACCTCAACCTAAATATCTATCTTGGATGATTTTTGTGCTAATATTTAAAGGGGTATTCCAGCACAGGGACTGCACATCTCCGGTGCTAGAGTTATGATGGGTCCCCAATGCATTACACTTCTTGCTACTATCTTGAGACGGCAGGAAATGTCCAGTAATTGGATCTTTTACACAATGACTTGAAAGTATCCCACTTTGAAAGGCCAAAAAGTTGGGTAGTATATGGTATAGTTATATATAATCTACATGTTCTGCCACTAGGGGGCAACCATGTTGCCTGAAAATAACTCTACCTTCTTTACCAGAGTACTGATCAGGCTATTGTCAGTATCAGAACTAACAAATGCAATTTATACTTGATTTAAATACCAATAAATACCTTATAAATAATGTAACTTAATTTTCATGATGATCAGGCACAAGATGAATCAACTCTAAACTACATAAATAGTACTGATGAGAGAGCGCATATTTAGCATAATATTGTTTCTATTCCATACAGCTTCATTGCTGCTTTTCCTTTGAAACTTGGTTTTTGACATAATGGAGAAGAGGGGGCACCATCTACAGAATAGTATGCAGTGGCCCCTCGCAATGCTAGGCGACCATTGTAAGTTGAAACCATTGTAACCCTCTACAGAAACCTATCAATTGGTTCCAAAGACCCGAAATATCATCCCAAAATTAGGAGTAACGAAGATTAACCCCTTACTGCTCACTAACATACTATTACATCACTGAGAGCCTGAGTGCCATAAAAGTGGCTCAAGTGTGTTCACACCATCGCTTCTGGGTACCAGCTGTGCTGCACAGCTGGCACCCTGCTCTCACTGCCAGGATTGGAGATAACTTCCATGCCAGCAGTTTAGCCTCTCAGATGCCACGATCAATAACAAACGCAACATAGGAGAGGTTAGACAGAGGGAAGGAGCTCCTTCTGATCGACGCCCCATAAATGCATTTACAGGGAGCAGAGTACAGTAGTTCTCATAACAGCCAGAAGTCTTCTGACAGGTCCAAAATCTGCCATGTCCTGACCTAGCTGTCAGAATGACTATGCACAGTAATACAGGAGTATATAGCTATGTCAAGGAAAAACATAAAATACTGTTACGGATTTTAAAATGCGGAAATAAACGTAAAAAAAAAAAATCACTGGAGTCTTCAGTAACAAATTAGTCTACATCCTTAAAGGTCCTTAAATGGGTTCTCTGGAAACGATTTAAAATGGCCCCTAGCATCCTGTCCTAGAATGAGAGCAGGACTGGTTGCCTCCAGTTGTAGAGCGCCTAGAGGAGTGAGCGGGTGGGGTCTCACTATACTTGGTATACTGGTACTTGTATATACTACATATTGGTGAGCTTTCCTGTCAGGCTGCTCAGCCATGATGGCATATCAGACAGGATAACATCATTACCATCTATTGTAGACCAGTGTAGTTAGGCCATGCCCCCTCACTCCCCTGGACAGGTCTGCAAGTGGTGGCAACCAGTCCTGCTCTTATCCCAGGAAAGCCTGCTGGAAGCATAAATCACTTTCTATGTAGAAGACAGGAGCTTCTTCAAGTTCCTGTTCAGTAATAATAAAGTTGAGCCGCTCCCAAGTGGTATCCAAAGCAGCAGCTCATCCTGACATCGCAGAGGGCCGTACAGAACATGTAGTACCGCACTATGCTGTAGAGAAGTGCTACTAGACTGCATGTGCAGTCAGTGCCATGCAATGCCACATCACAACATGTCACACCACTGTGATTTTACTGGTTTTTCAACATGGAACAAGGTTTAGGGTTCGGTCTACATGTGTAGTGAATGAAGCAAGGCTTTGACTAAGCCAGTGAAGATGATGAAGGAATAATTATTTTTCAGCCACAGTTATTTTTTCTTTCTTTGAAGGTGCTTTCTCACTAACATTATTCTTTTCCGGTATTGAGTTCCATCCTAGGGGCTCAATACCGGTAAAAACTGATCAGTTTAATCCTAATGCAATTCTGAATGGAGAGCATTCCGGTCAGGATGCATCAGAATGCATCAGTTCAGTCCCTCTTACGTCCCTGCGGTATTTTCTCCGTCCAAAAATCCGGAACACTTGTTGGAATGCCGGATCCAGCATTAATTTTAATTGAAATGTATTAGTGTCGTATCCGGCATTAAAATTACTGCATTGACGCATCCAGTCTTCCGCATGCGCACACCTTTAAAAATGTGAAAAAGATAAATACCGGATCCGTTCTGCTGGATGACAACCAGAGAGACGGATCCGTTATTGCAATGCATTTGTGAGACGGATCTGCATCCGGATCCGTCTTCAAATCGTATGCAGATTGCCGTATCCAACAACGTGAAAGTACCCTAAGCTGTAAAGGGGTTTTCCAAGACATATACTCATGACCTATCCTCTGGATAGGTCATCAGTATTTGATCGGTGGGGGTCTGACACCTGTTTGAGAAGGCACCGGCGCTCACAGTAGCCCCATGGCCTTCTCCAGCTTTTCTTAAGCCAAGTGATGACCAGTTCATCAGTCACATGACCTGGGTGTAACTCAGCCCCATTGAAGTGAATGGCACTGAATTGCGATACCAAGCACAGCCACTATACAATATAAGGCGCTGTGCGTGGTGAGCTGCAAGAAGGCTGCGATCCTCACAGGAGCGCCGATGCCTTCTCAAACAGCTGGGTATCAGACCCCCATCAATCAGTTTTTAAGTCTCAGAAAATGCTTTTAAAGCACGAATCACAGATATCAATGCAACAGCTTTTAGGGGTTCTCCAATCTACCCCAACAGTCCCTGTGAAAAAATATTCAGAGCCATCTGCTCTCTTCAGATCAGAAGCAGCAAATATTCTAGCGACAGTAAAGCATACAGCACATTCTCTTTACAATAGGGCAATGAAGAGGTCCAAGGCTCACTTAACAGTTGGATTATAATTTATATGGCAAGCCAAGTTCTTTCCTATTGGCAGGATCCCCAGAAAGACACATCCATCAGATCCTGAAAATCCCTCTTTCTTAATAAGGTCCAACTAATGTTAAGCCCTATATTGGCAAAGGCCCCAGACAGCTCAACTTTCTGCAACCAATGGGGACATGACAGTTCTTCTCTGAAGCTTATCCCTAGCCTCTTCTTAATTTTGGCTTGGTTTCTTTTATCTAATAATGGGGCTCTCATAAGTGGAAACAAAACGGGAATTGGGTACATTTCACATTGTAAATTTACCCTTTGGGTTGTTCCGACCAACCTAAGGATACGTTAGAACTACAGGAGATCTCAGACCACCATTTTAGTCATTAGGTCTCCTCCCTACATTGTAGACTTGCTACTGTTCTTCCCTTCTATGCCTTATTTTTATATATTCATGTAGTTGTGATTTATTCTTTGTCCTAAATCTCTAGAAATGTTGACGTGCTACAAGTTACAATACATTTTATTGAATTGCTGTAAGTACATTTCCTAGATTCCCCGCAACCTCGCATTCTAGAACCGAAAGCGTTAATGAAAAGCTTTAACTGGCTGGCGTGGGCTCCTGAGGGATAGTAATTTAGTTTTTTGGTAATGCAGTTTAAATTTTTTTTTAAGCTGCCAACATAAGGCGAGTAATTGAAAGTGAAGGTTTGGATACAGAGAACAGGGAAAGTGTTCATCCCGAGAGGTGTTTAATAAAACTCTTGTTCAATTACAAAGAATTACATTACTACGGAGACCAGGAGAATGCTTAATATTGCATTTTCACTCTACAAAGTCTGGGCTGATGTCAGAAAGGGGAAGAGACAGCCATCCAAATACATGAAAAGACCAAGTTGTTGATGTTTCTACATTCAAGCAGTCAAGAAAAGAATGTTTTTTCTGTGTCTCCGAAGCTGATGACAAAATAAAAAAAATGCTTAATTACTGTCATTTTCTATTTTCCACTGCAAAAATCTAAAAGAGAATGCAGAGAGATGGCTAACAGTCAATTCAGCTTCCTAATGTAGCACGTACCTTTTTGGAATGGCAGGCACCAATTTTCATATCCTATAGAAACTCTGAGTCTGCACAAAATGTGATTACATTGGAGTCACCTCAAAGCCAGGTACTTTTTGTCCTTGAATAAACTTAAAGGGGTTAACCCTTGAATTTATATTGATGACCTATCCTCTAAATAGGTCATCAATATTAGATTGGAGAGGGACCCCTGACAATGAGCTGTTAGAAGAGGTCATGCGCTCCTCTTCCTAGGCTATGTGATGTCACTGTACATCGGTCACATGGCCTACTTTCAGCTCAGCCCTATAAGTCAGCGGTGTGAGCTGCAATACCAAGCACTGCCACTATACAATATATGGCACTGTGCTTGGAAAGCTGCTGGGAGCCTACTGCACTGTCACCAGAGCTCCAGTTAGCCCAGCCGCTCCCTGAAACAGCTGAGCTCATTATTATCAATTGCTGGATAACCCCGTTAAAATCTAAAGGTTCTGGTACATTTTCCTATTCTTTTTGAGTGAGTGGAATAATATATATATACACTGTATATATATATATATAGATATATAAAATAATAATTCAACATGCCCAATTGTTTGTTCCCTTGACATCTTCAGGAGACTCCGATACATATATATATATATATGGAACAACAATTGAGGCATTTATCAGGTGTGGGGAGTCGCTCTGGTAGATAGCGGTGCGGGTGCAGTACCGAGGCAAAACAGGAGTCTCGAAGGTGCAATAAACAGTGTTTTATTCACACTTGCACAAGATAAACAAAAACAGTCTCTTGGTGTTACTTCACACACATAAGAAATCATGAGAAAAACAAGACAGTCCAATACAGGCTCCAGTCACCTGGGAGGTTTTAGGTGCAGGTTCACACCTGGCTGTCAGTCCAGCCGCAAGACAAGCGACGTCAGGTTTCCAGGCCGTCTGCAGTCCTCCTTGCTGGGCTCTTGCTTCCTGCCCAGAGAACTTCCAAACTCAAATGATTCCCCAGCCTAACAGCAGCTCCAGGATAATCACACCACCTGCTGGTGCTGGCTGTCTTATAAAGGCCCGGCAAAGTCCGGCCTGGACCGTGGGGAGTGGGCACCCACCCAACTCTTTGCCTACTCCCAGTAAGAGCCGGCCCGGATTGGCTTTGCAGCCAAACTAAATTTCAAGGTGTCAAGCAGCACTAGCTGCTGCTGACACAGGAAAACCTGGCTCTTACCTCACCGAGGCCAGGAACCTCGGTGACACGTACCTGCCATCGACCACGGTACCTTGCACCTTACCACACAGGAAACAGCGGTCCTAGGACCACTGGTTCACTATAATTGCCCTGTGTAAAAGTGTGGCTGATTACTCGATCAAAAAGCAAATGGTTGCCCATTGAGTAATGGTATAAGTCCTGTAGCACATTAAATCATTGTATGCCATGTAAACAGGAATCTGTTCCCAACAAATAATGATTCTCTATTGGTTCTCTATGGGAGCAAGTGATAGCAGTACTGATCGCTTGTCCCCATATGGAGGGAAAGATTGATACATGTAAATACAGCTGTCCCCTCTGTTTAATGTAATATGCAAAATAAATGTGGAGCCTCAGTATTGGGTCTACAACTCAATGAAAGCCAGATATCCCTCAAAGGAAGGAAAACCGAGCAAAGGGGTGTCTCCGTTACAGAGATCACCAAATCCACCATATTAAGTGGCCCCTATGTCAAGATCCCGCTTTTTTACAAGCTTTAATGATGTGAAGAGGAAAACCTAAGCCAGTTATCCATCCACAGACAGCTGTTTCGGGTGTTGCCCCCCTCATCAGTGTGGAGTAGGACTCCCTGAGATCAGCTATTGTTTTGCTTGAGTAGTCTCCAAGGCATTGCGCCGGTTAGCTAGAATCCTACTCCACACTGACCATCGATGAGGGTCCAATCCAGGCACACCTGCTGTTCAAAGAGGCTGCTGCGTTCAAGTGAACTCCATGGCCTCTTCCTAGGCTATTGACGTCACATTTGTCAGTCACACGGCCTATCTGCAGCTCTATCACATACAAGTCATTGGGCATGGCTTGCAATACTAAGCACAGCCACTATAAAATATATGCAACTCCTGGGGATCGATGAAATGGAAAGTTAGTTTAAAGAATCAGACCAGAAATGATTGCATTACAGTCTCTATTTACTTAGTGCAAAATATATCTTGTGGCACATCCAACAGTATTAAATACAAAGTGCAGTTTCTGGCCCCAGATGAGGTGTATGGTGACTGGTTGGATAGCAATTTAATAGCAGTGGCAAGCACTTGTGAATATAGGTGTCCAATGTGATTTAGGTTTGAAGTTAGTCTGGCCTCATAGTTTAAGTAGGTGAAGGTGTCTGAGCTGTAGTCCCTCACTTTGCAAAAGTATCTGTAAAGCTGTAATTTCACTGATTACTCTTCTGCCCTGTCTCCCAAGTGGTTTCTTTAGGCAGGATTATGTATTTCTCACGGAGTGGGAGCTCTGACATGCGCATCCTCACTCCCCCACTATCTGAACAGGAACTCCCCCCTCCTCTTTCTTCTCTGTCACACTAGACTGGAACTTCCCCTCCTGGTAGGAAGCAAGACCTGCCCACTCCCACTAAGTGGGAGGAAGAGGGTGGTTAGCCCTGTTCCTGTCAACCACTGCCAATCATTACCTCCACTGCTGGAATAAATGACATAAAACATAAAAATACCATACATTACATGACATTGCACATACAACATTAAACAATGGCAGATACTCCGAGGTCTGGGTTTTTTCAAAAACATGTGAAAAAGCTGTAGTACCTGCAATAGTCTTGACTGTAATCGATGGTTGAAAAACTTAAAAATCCTGATAGGATTCCATTTAAAGTGCCACTATGTGACATACCACAGTGTGTAGGACCCACATGTGTAAATTCTGATTCAGTGAAGAAAATCAGACCAGTATGGGAAATAACCCTTCCAGCATTGACATCAATTACATCCTTTGATAAGTACAAAGCATCTTCAAGTTATTAGATCATAAATCTTCAGCTATTCAATTAGAATTGCTGGGAGATTTACAGCCGCTTCAGGGAGTACAGAGAACCATTAGCCTTTATTATCATAAGTAAAGGCATTTGCTGGAATATAGTTGTAGGTCACCACCAGCAGCTCATCCCTGCACAAATACACATGTAGGATCTTATTGACTTTGCCACTGAGAAACTAAGCCCCGGTTCATTTATTCTACTCACTGCAAGTGCACACCGTGATTACTATTAACCTCCATTTTCTATTGCCAAAATAATGACCATTCCCACATAATCTATTACTTTGGTACTACTTATTTGTAAGTGAAAATGGAATTTAAATGCTTCGCTCTCTGTCATGTAACAGATTGGGATTTAACCTGCCTTCTCATTCCGAGGAGTGCCGAGTATTAATCGGGGTAATTTAACTTGCCCTTGGGACTTCAGAATGTATACACCTTCATAGAGTACAGTAGAACCTCATTTAAGGAAGGTGTAATTATGACTCATGTACAATGGAATTACCCAGTAACAGCTTGTCACCATCTAGTAAAAATATGACTTTCTACAGGGAGGGGTGAAGAGCCTGAGAAATCTACAAAGACGGAATAAGGTTGATAATGAGTTTTATTACCTATTGGATAAATTACAGATGTGTTCACGTTTCTGAAAGGACGATGATGACTGTGCTGACCACAAGAGTCAGCCGTGGCTAGCGGAGTCTCATACATATAAATGATATCTCTGGCTCCTCGGTATGAATGACGACCAACCTTTAATGAGGGCAAAATAATTGTCACCATGGAGAGGGATCATTGAACCTTACTGAAGAGCAACAGTACATGAATGTTCAGTGCAGGAATTGAGCAGATAAGGATATAATATGTCCTAATCTTCTGCAGACATGAATATGTAACATTAAGTCTATGTACCTGATGGCAGAATGTTCTCCATATTACTCGACAATATAATCCCTATCTACAATGTCACTTGTAAACTCAGCACCCGCCGCAGTTTATCGCCCGTGCTCAATCCACCATGTGCTTTCATGTAAAGGATGTTTTCCATAGTTATTAGGACTTTAAAAAGGAAGTTTCAACCATTTTGTAACTCACAAATAATCTGAAAATAAAGGCTCCAACCTACTTATTTTATAACCTGATTTGCAAACTTACTAGGATCACTAAATGTTTGCTTAAAGGGAATCTGTCACCAGCGACCTTCCTGTCCAACTGTTTTCAAAGACACATAGCCGTAGTTCACCTGATACTTTTTCTTAGCACACAAATTAGGGCTTTGGTTCAATGAGGGTGTCAATCATTGCACTTGTTGCCTCCAAGCTCCGCTCCTTTCTGTGACCAGATTCTCCCTTTCTGCTATGATTCAAAGGGCCATCCAGTGGCAATGCAGCCAGGGAGAGGCTGGCTAATAAAAAGTAGTAGAGCTTGGGTGCAAGCAACGATGACGTCATCATTGCACCAAAAGCCTAAGTTGCCTAGTAAGAAAACGTATTATGACTTGGGAACTGAGCCTTGGATGAACAAAACAAGAACAGTGTTTTAGTCAGGTGAGCAACAGCTACAGCATGTGTCTATGCAAAAAGTTGACTAGGGAGGTCATTGGTGACAGATTCCCTTTAAAAAGGGGTTGTCGCGTTGGGACTTACAACGTTTAAATTCACAATTAGGGGATATGTACATCATCTATACATGAACCAACTGAAAGGTGGCATGAAGCAGGATGTGCTCAACCCAAAAATAGAGTTGAGCATATATATACAGGGGAGCAGATCCTGCACTTGTGGCCCATTGCTAATGGCGATCCCCAGCAAAAATGCATACAGTGGAGGATGCCCGCAGCGGACCACAAGTACCACAATAGACATCCTACACAAGATGGCAATTGTGTGGATGTAATAAGTAATATAACAATATAGCAATAACAAAAGACAAAACAGGTGCACCCTGCGTTCTTACTAAGCCCTCAAACTGATGTTAAAATTGAGAGATTAGTCAACATGTCCTGCAGTGGAGGACATGTCTGAGCCCGAGCACCAAGTTTCTCAAGTAGCTCGGGACCTAACACTCACCTACCTGTGCTATATGGGCAATACCAGGGGCTAGTGGGCAAAATTACAGGAATGTATTAGACCGATTGTGTAGGATGTCTATTGTGGTACTTGTGGTCCGCTGTGGGCATCCTCCACCGTATGCATTTTTGCTGGGGATCGCCATTAGCAACGGGCCACAAGTGCAGGATCTGCTCCCCTATATATATATGGACAACTGCATTTTTGGGTTGAGCACATCCTGCTTCATGTCACCTTTCAGTTGATTTGTGTATATATAATTGTTTGGAGGTGTATAAACTCCTATGTAAATGTAGCCTGTTTTCCATCCACAGGCTATATTTAGGTGCACCTGTGAGGCCTGGGCCATATCAGCCAGTCTTGGGTGGGGCTCACAGCCTCCTTCCTCCTCCCATTACAGGCATGGTTACATGCTGGAGGTAACTGAGGAGTCTGCTGCGAGTCGGTCTAATACATTCCTGTAATTTTGCCCACTGGCCCCTGGTATTGCCCATATGGCACAGGTAGGTGAGTGTTAGGTCCCGAGCTACTTGAAAAACCTTGGCGTGGTGCTCGGGCTTAAGACATGTCCTCCACTGCAGGACATGTTGACTAATCTCTCAATTTTAACATCAGTTTGAGGGCTTAGTAAGAACGCAGTGTGCACCTGTTTTGTCTTTTGTTAGTGCGATATGTACATCATACTGAGGAGTCCAGAGAAGAGGACCCCATCTATAACACTGGATCTCACTCAGTTGGACCCAGCCCATCCATGTTTCATACGGCAATTCATTTGAATGACGCCATATAATACTTGGAGGTCATGGCAGGGGAAAGGTACAGCCATTTGGGAACTTCCTTCCAAAGCAGGACACTAGACAAGATAATACACTGTATGTAGATATTAAAGGCCTTCCTTAGGATTTGGATAACAATGGCCTATCCTCAGGATAGGCTAACAATATCAGATTGGGGGGCTTCTGGCACCCTCGCTGAGCAGCTGTATGAAGATGCCTTGATACACTGTGAGAGTTTAAGCCTCTTCCTAGGCCAAGTGATGTCACGTCTATCGGTCACATAGCCTAAGCGCACCTCAATCCCATTCAAGTGAGTGGGGCTGAGCTGCAATCCCAAGCAGAGCCACTATTCAATGGATGGCACTGTGCTTGGTACACTGTGAGGCTACAGTGCTCACCTAAACTCCCGTGAGCACCACAGCTTCTTTAAAAAGCTGACCGGCGAGGGTGCTAGGAGTCGGACCCCCATGGTGTCATATTGATGACCTATGCTAAAGATAGGCCCTCAATATGACAATCCCGGAAACCCCTTTAAGTTAATAAACACTTTAGTCTTCTCAAAAATGTCTCTTCATAAAGCATTTGAGAGACTTTTCACCTTTGTGACATTTCATCTACATCTTTAAGATTGGTAATATGGTGTTTCTTTACGTATATCTGCTGGTTGGTACCAATGTTAAATTCAAATAGTAACTTTACACTCTTGACAGGCAGGTAATTTGACAAAAGACACCATCACTTACTAAAAAATAGGGTTTGGTTGTATGGCTTTCCATTCTAGTCAGAGCTTAGATGACACATAGCCTCCATAGAAGACCATAGTCTTCCTAGTTAATTTTTTCATATCAGTGTTCTTCATCTTGGGACCTGTGTCTATGAGGCAGTGCTAGGTATTGGAGTTTTCCACTGATTGGAAGCAACTGCTCTATGTGTTGGTCATAAAGCTGTAGCTCTCATTCCAGATGTGGTTGAAAATGGGACACATGCATGAAAAAAAAAAAAGGAAATCGGGTCTTTCAATATTTTGAACAAAATCCTGCATGACAATTATACTGTTCACCAAGTATTGTTTATCCTATGTTTGTCTTTAACACACTTCCTTCACTTATGCAAGTTCTTCCCCTAAGAATTCTCTTCATTCAGCTGGACTTGTTCCTTTACTACCATCTGGTTTTATGATGTGCCAATTACCTACTTTCTCAGAATCGGAGTCCCACTCAACACAATGAAAACTTTCGTAATATCGTTTCAAGATGACAACACCATATTCAATTTAAAGGTTGTCTGCCAAGAGTTGCCCAGATGAGCCAAAAGGGTATAATGAGAAAGAAAGGGACTGGTGAGTCATGCAACCTTTCACCCCTATGGCTGCAAATTCAACAATTGTAGCACTGTCTGGGGGTATATAAATCAGCACTATATTGTTTACTGCCTGTAATAATGTGCTACAGACAGACAATAACAGCTCTGTTGGTGTATTTCACAGTGCATGTTCTCTCTGCATTATGTCTAATTGATTTAGTTGCCCTGAAGGTCTTGTTTCATGGGTCCTTCTATGCAGCGCATACTGTTTTACTGTTAGATTTTATGGGACATAAACACCTCCCTCCTCTGATCCATTAAGTGTACCTCTCTAACAACATTCCTCAGTCAGAACTCTAATGTTACCGGCCATATGTTCATAAAGATTGTTCTTATAGAGCCTTGTGCACTCTGTTTTTACCACCACCAAACGCAATCAAATTACTCGATGGGACACATTTGTTACGTTTTTGGTGCTTTCTACGTGTGCAATTCCAACCGGTGTGTTGATAAACAAGTGTATGTTTCAATCTCATCTTACAAAACTTTACACAGCAGAAGAGAACAAACAAATATATGACACATTTTAGATCTTTTTGTAAATTGCACAAGGATATTTCATTGTTTTGGCCAAGCCTGACCTTGGGAAATGCAACCTGTCTGGTTGCTACCACTGCTCCAATTGAGCTTGCACTCTGATCTCACTTTGGTGCCCAATATTATGGAATGACTACACAGGATGCAGGTATATCCCCTAATTCTTTTGGTTGGGTAGTGTGACATTTAGGCACTATATAGTAAGCCACAATGGAGTGCCCACAGAAGCAGGAGTTGCTAGAGTGGGAACTGCTTTGTATAGAGAGGGACTCAAAGCAGGGACATATCTACTTTTTCATCTCAATATTAACTCGCAGGACAAATAGATATGGGAGTCTATTTGAAACTAAACTTTTAATGCCTCTCTGTCAACATGATCAACTGTATTAAACCAGGAATATTGCCTTGTAGGGTTGATCAGGGTTAAGTGGCTGGTGATAAATGTGTACTTTTATTTTTATATAAATTAGGCACTTGGCGCACCGAGGGGCTGGCGTAGGTCTTGGAGCACCTCTACTCAGTGCTTAGTACACTGTCTCTGCCCTTTGATGAACAGGGCTAGACAAGACAGCTGTGTCACTAATAGGACTCCTTGTAAATATAATTGTAAATCATCGGTGTGTTAAATCAAATCATGCATTCTACTAGGAATGCATAAGTTTGCTAATGCCGTATTTATTCTATTTTTGATTGCCAGAACTCATTGGTAGCAGTGGAGCCTCTGCAGAAGGGAGCAAGCGCTGTGCAGGGACAAGAGAACACTTACCATGTGATCTTCCCCGCAGGTGTGTTGCATCGCATACAGTGAAGGAGCACAGCTGCAGGGAGGATCACACAGTAAGTATTCCCTTCTCGCAGCGCTTGCTCCCTCCTGCAGAGGCTCCACTGTCACCAATGAGCTCCAGCAGTCAAATATATGCAATAGGGCACTAGCAAAATCATGCATTCCACTAGGAATAGTTTTAACAGAAATTTGAACATACTGCCACCGCTGATTTGCAATTATATTTACAAGGAGAATATTGGTGACAAAGCAGCTTGAGAAGACAGTGCTATCGCATCTAGCCCTGTCAATAAAAGGGGAGGGGGAGTGTACTGAACACTAGGGGACGTAGCAGTACTCCAAGAGGTACACCCTCCCCTGGGTGCTCCAACTGCCTAATTTGCATAAAAATAAACGTACGCATTTCTCAGCAGCCCCTGAAGACAAACAAAATAAATATATTGTTGTACTCAGCATGATCACCCATACCTGGCAATATGCCTGGTTTAATTGGGTTGATAATGCTGACAGAGGCTCTTTAAATATAATTTTCTAGACTATGAACTGAGACTGTGTAATGCAAGGCAAAATTAAAACAGTGACAATGAATAGATTGGATTATGTTAGTTATGGATATACTACACGACCCAAAAGTTGCTGAACAGATTCCATGTTGATTTTAATGATTGTAGTTTTAGTCCCTTTAGTATGGATTCTTGTCACCATCTGCATCAATTTCCTACATCATAGCCTACATGTTCACATGGAGACTGATCTTGAAGGTCACTTTGATCCATACAGTGTCCCTATAACAGGGTTAAACTGAGAAGTACACAGACATATGTAATCAAATGCTACAGAGCCTCCACCACTCACACTCCTTAATTATTGTTTGGTGAGCCTGTCCAGGCCAGAAAAGGTGGAGAGGTGGCCACCTATGCATGTGTCTCTCTCTCTGTTAATTTGTAAGGAATTCACTGGCTCGGCCGACTCTATATCTCCCATAAACTTTGATGGTGAGTTCCATATCGGAGTGGTAGGACTGGCCCACCAGAGTAACAGAGGATCCTCTGGTGGGTCCAGGCTCTAAAACCATAGTGAACTGCAAAGGTCCAGGAGAAAAAACAAAAACATTTGGATCTGCCTTTGGAGATAATAACTCGCCTCTAGGATCTGTTTCTTGGAAACAAAATCTATTTACTGAAAATATGCAGTTTGGGCCCTAAAAATAATTTCCTCTAGTGGGCCCAAGGAATCCCAGTCTGACCCTGCAGACACAGGAGTGAGATTGGGGCCCCCACCAATCTTAATCTAGCCTTGGATGAGTTACCACTAAATATCAGTCCTCCGTTCATTGTCCCATCTAGTCAGAGGCACATTTGCCCAAACACTAAGTAATAAAAGGCAGGCAAAGTTTTAATGGTTGTATAATTTTAATGATGTGCAAAATAATGCTGATCTGATTAAAATTCTGGTACTTGAAATGTGAGAAGGACATTTGTAGGCTACAAGGAGAAGACATTAAGTAGTTAAACATCCTGAATTTTAGCTCATCAGCAAAGCAGTAAAGGTATCTTATTTACAACATCATTTAACCATGAATACAAATAACACATATTAAAAGATCTTCTTCGATTGAACCCGTTTCATTATCGTTGACTAATGAATCCCTATCAAGCCTTTAATCTCATTGGCCCGAAGTCCAACCATTCGTCTCCTGAATGAGACAGACTGCTCAGTAAAATGAAGCTTATCTTAAAAGAGACAAATGGATTGATTATTAGCCAGAGTCTCTTGGAGAAAAGGTATAATTCCACAATTAATATGAATGATGAGAATTAAGCCTCATTGATAATTAACTGGGTTTGAGGCTGTTTGTTCTACTTGCTTAGCATAATGTTTATATTTCAGCAGCAGATATTTCATCCTAAGTATTGCGGAGATGGCTGGGCACTGAGTGTGAATCTCTTATATGGTTCTTGGTAGGAATCATGTACTGCAGCTCTCTGTGGTTGACCACCATGGATGTCTACCCTGTGATGGATGAAAATGATAGTTCTGCCTCAACACTGATCCCTTATTTCTACTCTACTAAATAGACCTTTGATATTTTATAAATTTTTGATAAAAAAAGATAAAAAAAAAGAGTCTGATTTTTTACCCCTCGGAAACAGCTCCACTTCTGTCCATGGGCAGTAACTGTACTCACCCTTCTTCTCTTAGGCCGGTGGCCAGGACCTATTTACTCCCCGCAGCTCACCAGCGGCGTCCTAAGAAGGCCTCTAGGGCCAAGTCTGTCTTAAGGGAATGCCCGTGCTTCCAGCTCTTAAAGCGCCAGTGCGTGAGTACCCTAGTTGTCTCCAGCCACTTGCTAATGGGAGGGTCCCTAAGCTTTAGGTTTCCTAGTCTCTAGTAACCAGCAAAGAAGTATTCTCTGTCTAGCTACCTACCCTGACCTTAGCTTGTTTCTTGGATTTCCCTACTGCTGCCTACCCTGACCTTGGACTTGTCTTACATATACTCTTGTACGCTGCATGCCCTGACCTAGGTCCATCTCCAAACTACACATATTGCCTGACCCCTTTGTGCCTTGCACTGGTGTCTCTGGCCCTGTGGGTCAGCTGCCAACCACACTTGAACTATCTCCAGAGGCAGCAGCCTGGTAGCTTATCTGCAGCGCAGTTCAGATTCCTGTATAGGCATTTATTTGTGAATACCGGGGGAGAACTAAGCCACATCAGTTAATTGGTGCAATGAGTCCACACCTACTCCCTGTAGCACATATTCACTTGAATGAAGATGAGCTGCAATATGAGACACAGCTCATGGATAACAGTGGCACTGTTCCTGGATAAACAGCCATTTTACTAATCCTGGATAACCACTTTGACATTAGGATTAGTGTTGAACAAATCAATGCCAAACAATTTCAGGAAAAATTCGATTTGCCGCAAAGCCAAATTTCCATGCGCTTCGTGGCAACGGATATTTTTTTCCTGAAATGGCGGCAAAAAAATAAAATAAAAATACATACTCACCTCATCCATTTGCTCATGAAGAGGCCAATGCAGTTTTGAAGAAACCGCGCAAAATCTCAGTCGGGGTGACGTAACCATGTCACCACTCTGGCCGTGTGCGGTGACATCATCAGTGCGATACCCTGTCCGCAATCAAATGGATGAGGTGAGTATGTATTTTTTTTAACCCTGCTTAACCCCTGAAAGGCTTCCATTTTAACATCAGATGCCGTGATCAGCGATAAACACGGCATCTGAGGGGTTCAATGATTGGGGGGGGGGGGCAGCGTGATCACCGTTCCCCGTCATTGCGTCTGATACTTACATAAGAAAGCAATCTGTGACAAAGTAATTCGTAATTAATAAAAAAAAATTGTGAAATTCGATGAAGCAGACACATTTTTCATAACTTCGTCCATTACTAATTAGGATGATATACTATATACTAGTTTTTTTTCCAACTGGTCACTCCTGACAATCCATTAACTTCAAAGTGGTTCTTTAAGGCTTAAAATACAGTTATCTAGAGCATGGAACATGGTCCACCCTGCGCCAGGATACACCAGTTCTTGAAGATAAGTTGCATTAGAGCATAACTGGTTCTTAAATTAGCTGGAGGCATGTACAAGTGTTTGAGACAGGAAGATAGAAGTCATTCACATGAAGCGTCCCCAACCCCCCTTCCCTACAGCATAAAGATTTGTCACAGGTGCAACACAATGAGGAGCCTTTTAGTTTCCGGTACTGAGGTACTGCAGCTCAGCTCCTATTCACTTGAATGGAAGCTTAGCTGTAGTGCCCTCACATAGGTACTACACAATGGAGTGAGTCTTCTGCTTTCGTTCCGCCAATTTCTGGCGTCGGTGACTGCCTAATACAGATAAGTGGTGGGGTGACCAATCTAATACTGATGACCTATCTTGATAAGTTCCAGAAAACCCCTTCAATGTGCCAATGCTGTGATATGGCAAACTCCTGGCTTTGACTCCAAAAACTGCACCAAAAACTGAATGTGATTCGAGGCTAACTATAACACAGCTCCTGTTCTCTAATAGAATATTCCAGCTGAAAACCGAGCAGAATATCTATCATCCTCTAGTCTTCCTATGTTATGTATAAGACAAAATGGCAGCTGTGACATTTTATTTCTGGTAATGCAATCATGGACTTCTCGTCTCTGGCCCAACACACACGTTTCAACAGACAAATCTAAATGGATGGGGCCCACAATGCAGTTTTACATTGATGGATGATCTCGCCTGACACAGCTGCTCCTTCTTGCTATGGCTGAAATATAACATGACCTCAGAATAAAGCCCTCTTTTAATATTGATTTACCATTGATTTTGTATCTTCAACCAAATGTATACTACAGAATCCTTTCAGCGAGGCAAGAATCTGTAGTTTATATTAAGCGCAAAACAATATACACTAAAGTGACATAGATGTGTGCTAATTAAATTGAAATGTTTGACTTCTCCATCCCATTTATGAAACCTGGAGATCAGGAAAAGTATGTTGTAAGCCATCGGAGTCTGGTATTCAGGGGTGTGTTGGATAGGGGGCTCCAAATGCCTAATGTACTGCCAATACAGGGTTCTGGGGCTTACACGCTGGCACATGACATGGATTCTATATGCTGGGTTACATTAGAGACAGGAGACGTTGAGCTATGAGAGAGGACTTTGATCCGAATTTCAGGAAAAATTTGATTGAAGTTGAATTCCCCCCCCCCCCCCCTTCGTGGGAATGAATAAATTTTTGCTAAAATGGTGGCTAAAAATAAAAAAATATATACTCACCTCATCCACTTGCTCACAGAGAGGCCCTCCGATCCTGTCTTGATTGAAGAAAACCCATCGAAGGACCTGCGGCGAGCGTGATATTGTCATCACGTGATTACGCTGGATGCGCGGCACCAGTGATTAACCCATGAAAGGTTTAATGTGAGTCACAGATGCAGCGATCAGTGTTGAACGCAGCCTCTGAGGGGGTTAAACGACAAAGGGCGCGATCATTGTGCCCGCTCCATACAATAGAAAGTGATTCATAACAAAGTAATTTGTAACTAATCAAATTTCTTGTCGAAGTTCATTGAAGCAGCCAAATCAAATTTTTTAAAATTTCGCTTATCTCTACTGTACACAGTAGACTGCACTGTGGTGTTGGCATAAAAATACAGCACTATTAGGCTGCAGGTACGTGATGCCTTGTGTCATGTGACAAGCAAATTTCCCGTAACTTGCATTGTGGTCTATGACGGCAAAGTTGCTTTATGAGTAAAAATGAGCGAATTTCATATTTTGAAATTCGTTCACGCTTCGTTTACTGGTAATGGATTCTGTTACCACGGACCATGACGCAATTCTATGGGCTGAAAAACGGATCCGTCCTCTCCTGCATAACGGAAACGGGATGGATCCGTTTTGCAGCCCACAGACTTCTATTATGACGGAATGAATAACGGAATGCCTCTAAAGGCATTCCGTCATAGAATTGCATTATGGTCCGTGGTAAACAAAGCGTGAACAAATTTCAAAATATGAAATTCGCTCATCTCTAATTATGAGACTTGTGACCAAAAATCCAACAGTACTGGATTTTTTGGAAATGTTGCACTGCAGTTGCAGCATGTCACTTGTCTCCTCGTGACCCCAGTGACCATCATTAGGTGCGATGTCATCATGAACCTCACTGCAAGACCATTGAGAGTCCACAGCAAAATCCACATAAATTATATGCTACACGTACTGTAATCCACATCGCATTGATTACATTACACTACCTTGTATTACATAGAGTGGCTTTGCCGTGGATTTTCTCAAGTTTGAATCAAATTTTTTAATTTTTTTTTTAATTTTAGGGTTTAAAATGATGTAAGATAATAGAATAAGCCATACTCCTCTTACCGATCCCCCACTGCTCCCGTTAAGATGCTTCCTGATCCTTCCATGGTCTTAACCTGGCCTCGAAACACAGGACATGACTGCTCAGATAATTGCTGGTGGGTCACCGTGGATCCCCACTTACAGGGGCATGACTAGGAACTTAAAGTGGCCCTGAAAAAAACAAAACTAAAAGTGGCCTTACGTTGTAGGCAGGTCCAAATTAACAGAAGGCAGGGCAACACAAGTAGGCGGGGTCAGCAATACCATAGTGCAAAATATCGTCCCAGCAGAACCAAAAAACATAGTGAAGCACAATATACTGCCCCAAAAGCTGTCCCTCTGCGGTGGCCATCAATAGCTACCATCTTCTGTCCTCCTCCTCCAGTTGTCTATGGAGCAGGGGGCTTAGGAAGTGAGATGTGGGCCACAACGGTTGAATTCAGGAGGGCATGTGCAGTCGCTGGCCGTGTACATGAGTACCTGATTCTTACAGTATTTATTAATGTTGAGAGCTCATTATGTACCCAGCCAGTGGCAGAGAGGAGGGCTTGGGTGGCCCCCTGGGGCATCGGCCCACCGGGAAATGGAAAGGGTCTATGGCCAATCCGCCCCTGAATACTTACAATAGAAAAGATGAAATTCATGGCAGAATAAATCTGTGGCTGAAAAGAACGCGCTGCAGGTAAAATAATCAGCGAAATGTCCTTCTGTGTCTGAGTGACATTTCTATGACCACATTCACATGAATAGTAATGTATTTGTTGCAGATTCAAAAACCTGCAATGTAAACGCCACATGTGAACTTGGCCTTAGATTGTTGCTCTTTCTGGAGCGGACAAGTGTCTTATTGGTATTATGTGGACTGGTGACGAACCTTAGTGTATTTAACAAACACATCCCCAAGTTCACCAGAAGTCGGACTAATCCTTGATGGAAGTTCAAACATGGCAACCTACAACTGACTCCAATATTCTCAATAGCTTTTGCAATGCACTGCTCTCCATCATTCCCCGCTCGCATTACCTGGCCATCTGGATACTATATAGCTGGTGGCATATGTCCCGCACGTGTAGACCTGATTTGCTGACTTGATGAATGGCAGATACCTTGGAATGTACATGCAGAGTGAGGGAGGCAATAAATTTCCTCTGTCTCTTGATGTATATATAGCGGTACAAATCAGTCAGTGTGCGCTTTTCTTCCGTAATAAAAAACATGATGCAAGATCTTGCTGTCAGCCTGACATAACTCTGGCTGAATGTTATGGGAAACAGATAATGCTATGGAGGAAACACCTGTACAGCTCATTGCGTCAGCAGAGAAGGTTGCAGCAGACACACTTCATTTCATAGGCATTCACCTGATGACATTGCCAAAGTGGAAATGGATGGAACTCTGGCTCTTGGACTTTGACAAATGCGTGCGTTCCCCCCATCTGGTGCGCACATGAACCATACTCTGTGAAATGCTCCTGGACTTTTCAATGGAGATTAATAAATAATTTCTGGAAACAGGCCTTGCTGTGAGATGAAGGGGGATGCGGCAGAATGGTTCAAATCCCGAGCTGTCAGATGATGAATCCTTCTCTGACCCTTGATAATTTGCATGAATTCAGGAGACCCCCCCCCCTCCCCTCCTCATTTGCGATTTTACTTTATCACGCCTGCCAGGAGGCATCTGCTCCTAATAAGGCTACATTCATATTGTGCAGAGTATCCTGTAGATGTGGCTGACTGTTATTAAACAGGCTAAATAGTTTTCCATAGCTGCTGGCATTTTCGTGGTGTTTCCATGTGATTGCCCAATTTGAACTTCCATGTGACAATACTTGAGATCTTTGCAACGATACCCATATTCATTCAATTTATTCCATCCTTTGATGCCCACGTAGGTAGCTCGAAGCTAGAGAGATAAGCGCCAAATGCGGAGGTTCACAGGAGATGGAGGCCGTCAATTACAGCGCTCTGGCGTAACTAGTGAGCATATTTTTTCTTTAAAGACTATGAGGCAAATTTACTAATAATCTAATCTTACCTATAATTTAGACGGTATGAACTAAAAGTTATGTGCCCACGG
>JAKVIS010002484.1:0-22511 GCA_033119425.1 Bufotes viridis | reverse complement strand
CAAAGGGGTGTCTCCATTACAGAGATCACCAAATCCACCATATTAAGTAGCCCCTATGTCAAGATCCCACTTTTTTACAAGCTTTAAGGATGTGACAGGGAAAACCTAAGCTAGGTATCCATCCACAGACAGCTGTTTCACGGTGTTGCCCCTCATCAGTGTGCAGTAGGATTCTGGCTAACCGGGAGCAATGCCTCGGAGACTACTCAAACACAACAATAGCTGACCTCAGGGAGACCAGCTACAAAAAACACCGCGGAGCCTCACTTAAGAGTCTCAACACAGCAATCCGAAGTGCAAAGTTCCCTGGGAAACAGGAATATGCAAAACAAATGTGGAGCCCCAGTTATGGGTCTACAACACAATGAAAGCCAGATATCCCACAAAGGGAGGAAAACCAAGCAACGGGGTGTCTCCATTACAGAGATCACCAAATCCACCATATTAAGTGGCCCCTATGTCAAGATCCCACTTTTTTACAAGCTTTAAGGATGTGACAGGGAAAACCTAAGCTAGGTATCCATCCACAGACAGCTGTTTCAGGGTGTTGCCCTCATCAGTGTGGAGTAGGATTCTGGCTAACCAGGAGCAATGCCTCGGAGACTACTCAAACACAACAATAGCTGACCTCAGGGAGACCAGCTACAAAAAACACAGCGGAGCCTCACTTAAGAGTCTCAACACAGCAATGCGAAGTGCAAAGTTCCCTGGGAAACAGGAATATGCAAAACAAATGTGGAGCCCCAGTTATGGGTCTACAACACAATGAAAGCCAGATATCCCTCAAAGGAAGGAAAACCAAGCAAAGGGGTGTCTCCATTACAGAGATCACCAAATCCACCATATTAAGTGGCCCCTATGTCAAGATCCCACTTTTTTACAAGCTTTAAGGATGTGACAGGGAAAACCTAAGCTAGGTATCCATCCACAGACAGCTGTTTCAGGGTGTTGCCCCTCATCAGTGTGGAGTAGGATTCTGGCTAACCAGGAGCAATGCCTCGGAGACTACTCAAACACAACAATAGCTGACCTCAGGGAGACCAGCTACAAAAAAACACCGCGGAGCCTCACTTAAGAGTCTCAACACAGCAATCCGAAGTGCAAAGTTCCCTGGGAAACAGGAATATGCAAAACAAATGTGGAGCCCCAGTTATGGGTCTACAACACAATGAAAGCCAGATATCCCTCAAAGGAAGGAAAAACCAAGCAAAGGAGTGTCTCCATTACAGAGATCACCAAATCCACCATATTAAGTAGCCCCTATGTCAAGATCCCACTTTTTTACAAGCTTTAAGGATGTGACAGGGAAAACCTAAGCTAGGTATCCATCCACAGACAGCTGTTTCAGGGTGTTGCCCCTCAACAGAGTGGAGTAGGATTCTGTCTAACCGGGAGCAATGCCTCGGAGACTACTCAAACACAACAATAGCTGACCTCAGGGAGACCAGCTACAAAAAACACCGCGGAGCCTCACTTAAGAGTCTCAACACAGCAATCCGAAGTGCAAAGTTCCCTGGGAAACAGGAATATGCAAAACAAATGTGGAGCCCCAGTTATGGGTCTACAACACAATGAAAGCCATATATCCCTCAAAGGATGGAAAACCATGCAAAGGAGTGTCTCCATTACAGAGATCACCAAATCCACCATATTAAGTAGCCCCTATGTCAAGATCCCACTTTTTTACAAGCTTTAAGGATGTGACAGGGAAAACCTAAGCTAGGTATCCATCCACAGACAGCTGTTTCACGGTGTTGCCCCTCATCAGTGTGCAGTAGGATTCTGGCTAACCGGGAGCAATGCCTCGGAGACTACTCAAACACAACAATAGGTGACCTCAGGGAGACCAGCTACAAAAAACACCGCGGAGCCTCACTTAAGAGTCTCAACACAGCAATCCGAAGTGCAAAGTTCCCTGGGAAACAGGAATATGCAAAACAAATGTGGAGCCCCAGTTATGGGTCTACAACTCAATGAAAGCCATATATCCCTCAAAGGATGGAAAACCATGCAAAGGAGTGTCTCCATTACAGAGATCACCAAATCCACCATATTAAGTAGCCCCTATGTCAAGATCCCACTTTTTTACAAGCTTTAAGGATGTGACAGGGAAAACCTAAGCTAGGTATCCATCCACAGACAGCTGTTTCACGGTGTTGCCCCTCATCAGTGTGCAGTAGTATTCTGGCTAACCGGGAGCAATGCCTCGGAGACTACTCAAACACAACAATAGGTGACCTCAGGGAGACCAGCTACAAAAAACACCGCGGAGCCTCACTTAAGAGTCTCAACACAGCAATCCGAAGTGCAAAGTTCCCTGGGAAACAGGAATATGCAAAACAAATGTGGAGCCCCAGTTATGGGTCTACAACACAATGAAAGCCAGATATCCCACAAAGGAAGGAAAACCAAGCAACGGGGTGTCTCCATTACAGAGATCACCAAATCCACCATATTAAGTGGCCCCTATGTCAAGATCCCACTTTTTTACAAGCTTTAAGGATGTGACAGGGAAAACCTAAGCTAGGTATCCATCCACAGACAGCTGTTTCAGGGTGTTGCCCCTCATCAGTGTGGAGTAGGATTCTGGCTAACCGGGAGCAATGCCTCGGAGACTACTCAAACACAACAATAGCTGACCTCAGGGAGACCAGCTACAAAAAACACAGCGGAGCCTCACTTAAGAGTCTCAACACAGCAATGCGAAGTGCAAAGTTCCCTGGGAAACAGGAATATGCAAAACAAATGTGGAGCCCCAATTATGGGTCTACAACTCAATGAAAGCCAGATATCCCTCAAAGGAAGGAAAACCAAGCAAAGGGGTGTCTCCATTACAGAGATCACCAAATCCACCATATTAAGTGGCCCCTATGTCAAGATCGCACTTTTTTACAAGCTTTAAGGATGTGACAGGGAAAACCTAAGCTAGGTATCCATCCACAGACAGCTGTTTCAGGGTGTTGCCCCTCATCAGTGTGGAGTAGGATTCTGGCTAACCAGGAGCAATGCCTCGGAGACTACTCAAACACAACAATAGCTGACCTCAGGGAGACCAGCTATAAAAAAAAAACACCGCGGAGCCTCACTTAAGAGTCTCAACACAGCAATCCGAAGTGCAAAGTTCCCTGGGAAACAGGAATATGCAAAACAAATGTGGAGCCCCAGTTATGGGTCTACAACACAATGAAAGCCAGATATCCCTCAAAGGAAGGAAAAACCAAGCAAATGGGTGTCTCCATTACAGAGATCACCAAATCCACCATATTAAGTGGCCCCTATATCAAGATCCCACTTTTTTTACAAGCTTTAAGGATGTGACAGGGAAAACCTAAGCTAGGTATCCATCCACAGACAGCTGTTTCAGGGTGTTGCCCCTCATCAGTGTGGAGTAGGATTCTGGCTAACTGGGAGCAATGCCTCGGAGACTACTCAAACACAACAATAGCTGATCTCAGGGAGACCAGCTACAAAAAACACCACGGAGCCTCACTTAAGAGTCTCAATACAGCAATCCGAAGTGCAAAGTTCCCTGGGAAACAGGAATATGCAAAACAAATGTGGAGCCCCAGTTATGGGTCTACAACTCAATGAAAGCCAGACATCCCTCAAAGGAAGGAAAACCAAGCAAAGGGGTGTCTCCATTACAGAGATAACCAAATCCACCATATTAAGTAGCCCCTATGTCAAGATCCCACTCTTTTACAAGCTTTAAGGATGTGACAGGGAAAACCTAAGCTAGGTATCCATCCACAGACAGCTGTTTCAGGGTGTTGCCCCTCATCAGAGTGGAGTAGGATTCTGTCTAACCGGGAGCAATGCCTCGGAGACTACTCAAACACAACAATAGCTGATCTCAGGGAGACCAGCTACAAAAACACCGCGGAGCCTCACTTAAGAGTCTCAACACAGCAATCCGAAGTGCAAAGTTCCCTGGGAAACAGGAATATGCAAAACAAATGTGGAGCCCCAGTTATGGGTCTACAACACAATGAAAGCCAGATATCCCTCAAAGGAAGGAAAACCAAGCAAAGGGGTGTCTCCATTACAGAGATCACCAAATCCACCATATTAAGTGGCCCCTATGTCAAGATCCCACTTTTTACAAGCTTTAAGGATGTGACAGGGAAAACCTAAGCTAGGTATCCATCCACAGACAGCTGTTTCAGGGTGTTGCCCCTCATCAGTGTGGAGTAGGATTCTGGCTAACCGGGAGCAATGCCTCGGAGACTACTCAAACACAACAATAGCTGACCTCAGGGAGACCAGCTACAAAAACACCGCGGAGCCTCACTTAAGAGTCTCAACACAGCAATCCGAAGTGCAAAGTTCCCTGGGAAACAGGAATATGCAAAACAAATGTGGAGCCCCAGTTATGGGTCTACAACACAATGAAAGCCAGATATCCCTCAAAGGAAGGAAAACTAAGCAAAGGGGTGTCTCCATTACAGAGATCACCAAATCCACCATATTAAGTGGCCCCTATGTCAAGATCCCACTTTTTACAAGCTTTAAGGATGTGACAGGGAAAACCTAAGCTAGGTATCCATCCACAGACAGCTGTTTCAGGGTGTTGCCCCTCATCAGTGTGGAGTAGGATTCTGGCTAACCGGGAGCAATGCCTCGGAGACTACTCAAACACAACAATAGCTGACCTCAGGGAGACCAGCTACAAAAACACCGCGGAGCCTCACTTAAGAGTCTCAACACAGCAATCCGAAGTGCAAAGTTCCCTGGGAAACAGGAATATGCAAAACAAATGTGGAGCCCCAGTTATGGGTCTACAACACAATGAAAGCCAGATATCCCTCAAAGGAAGGAAAACTAAGCAACGGGGTGTCTCCATTACAGAGATCACCAAATCCACCATATTAAGTGGCCCCTATGTCAAGATCCCACTTTTTTACAAGCTTTAAGGATGTGACAGGGAAAACCTAAGCTAGGTATCCATCCACAGACAGCTGTTTCAGGGTGTTGCCCTTCATCAGTGTGGAGTAGGATTCTGGCTAACCGGGAGCAATGCCTCGGAGACTACTCAAACACAACAATAGCTGATCTCAGGGAGACCAGCTACAAAAACACCGCGGAGCCTCACTTAAGAGTCTCAACACAGCAATCCGAAGTGCAAAGTTCCCTGGGAAACAGGAATATGCAAAACAAATGTGGAGCCCCAGTTATGGGTCTACAACACAATGAAAGCCAGATATCCCTCAAAGGAAGGAAAACTAGCAAAGGGGTGTCTCCATTACAGAGATCACCAAATCCACCATATTAAGTGGCCCCTATGTCAAGATCCCACTTTTTTACAAGCTTTAAGGATGTGACAAGGAAAACCTAAGCTAGGTATCCATCCACAGACAGCTGTTTCAGGGTGTTGCCCCTCATCAGTGTGGAGTAGGATTCTGGCTAACCGGGAGCAATGCCTCGGAGACTACTCAAACACAACAATAGCTGACCTCAGGGAGACCAGCTACAAAAACACCGCGGAGCCTCACTTAAGAGTCTCAACACAGCAATCCGAAGTGCAAAGTTCCTGGGAAACAGGAATATGCAAAACAAATGTGGAGCCCCAGTTATGGGTCTACAACACAATGAAAGCCAGATATCCCTCAAAGGAAGGAAAACCAAGCAAAGGGGTGTCTCCATTACAGAGATCACCAAATCCACCATATTAAGTGGCCCCTATGTCAAGATCCCACTTTTTTACAAGCTTTAAGGATGTGACAGGGAAAACCTAAGCTAGGTATCCATCCACAGACAGCTGTTTCAGGGTGTTGCCCCTCATCAGTGTGGAGTAGGATTCTGGCTAACCGGGAGCAATGCCTCGGAGACTACTCAAACACAACAATAGCTGACCTCAGGGAGACCAGCTACAAAAACACCGCGGAGCCTCACTTAAGAGTCTCAACACAGCAATCCGAAGTGCAAAGTTCCCTGGGAAACAGGAATATGCAAAACAAATGTGGAGCCCCAGTTATGGGTCTACAACACAATGAAAGCCAGATATCCCTCAAAGGAAGGAAAACCAAGCAAAGGGGTGTCTCCATTACAGAGATCACCAAATCCACCATATTAAGTGGCCCCTATGTCAAGATCCCACTTTTTACAAGCTTTAAGGATGTGACAGGGAAAACCTAAGCTAGGTATCCATCCACAGACAGCTGTTTCAGGGTGTTGCCCCTCATCAGTGTGGAGTAGGATTCTGGCTAACCGGGAGCAATGCCTCGGAGACTACTCAAACACAACAATAGCTGATCTCAGGGAGACCAGCTACAAAAACACCGCTGAGCCTCACTTAAGAGTCTCAACACAGCAATCCGAAGTGCAAAGTTCCCTGGGAAACAGGAATATGCAAAACAAATGTGGAGCCCCAGTTATGGGTCTACAACACAATGAAAGCCAGATATCCCTCAAAGGAAGGAAAACTAAGCAAAGGGGTGTCTCCATTACAGAGATCACCAAATCCACCATATTAAGTGGCCCCTATGTCAAGATCCCACTTTTTTACAAGCTTTAAGGATGTGACAGGGAAAACCTAAGCTAGGTATCCATCCACAGACAGCTGTTTCAGGGTGTTGCCCCTCATCAGTGTGGAGTAGGATTCTGGCTAACCGGGAGCAATGCCTCGGAGACTACTCAAACACAACAATAGCTGACCTCAGGGAGACCAGCTACAAAAACACCGCGGAGCCTCACTTAAGAGTCTCAACACAGCAATCCGAAGTGCAAAGTTCCTGGGAAACAGGAATATGCAAAACAAATGTGGAGCCCCAGTTATGGGTCTACAACACAATGAAAGCCAGATATCCCTCAAAGGAAGGAAAACTAAGCAAAGGGGTGTCTCCATTACAGAGATCACCAAATCCACCATATTAAGTGGCCCCTATGTCAAGATCCCACTTTTTACAAGCTTTAAGGATGTGACAGGGAAAACCTAAGCTAGGTATCCATCCACAGACAGCTGTTTCAGGGTGTTGCCCTCATCAGTGTGGAGTAGGATTCTGGCTAACCGGGAGCAATGCCTCGGAGACTACTCAAACACAACAATAGCTGACCTCAGGGAGACCAGCTACAAAACACCGCGGAGCCTCACTTAAGAGTCTCAACACAGCAATCCGAAGTGCAAAGTTCCCTGGGAAACAGGAATATGCAAACAAATGTGGAGCCCCAGTTATGGGTCTACAACACAATGAAAGCCAGATATCCCTCAAAGGAAGGAAAACTAGCAAAGGGGTGTCTCCATTACAGAGATCACCAAATCCACCATATTAAGTGGCCCCTATGTCAAGATCCCACTTTTTACAAGCTTTAAGGATGTGACAGGGAAAACCTAAGCTAGGTATCCATCCACAGACAGCTGTTTCAGGGTGTTGCCCCTCATCAGTGTGGAGTAGGATTCTGGCTAACCGGGAGCAATGCCTCGGAGACTACTCAAACACAACAATAGCTGATCTCAGGGAGACCAGCTACAAAAACACCGCGGAGCCTCACTTAAGAGTCTCAACACAGCAATCCGAAGTGCAAAGTTCCCTGGGAAACAGGAATATGCAAAACAAATGTGGAGCCCCAGTTATGGGTCTACAACACAATGAAAGCCAGATATCCCTCAAAGGAAGGAAAACTAAGCAAAGGGGTGTCTCCATTACAGAGATCACCAAATCCACCATATTAAGTGGCCCCTATGTCAAGATCCCACTTTTTTACAAGCTTTAAGGATGTGACAGGGAAAACCTAAGCTAGGTATCCATCCACAGACAGCTGTTTCAGGGTGTTGCCCCTCATCAGTGTGGAGTAGGATTCTGGCTAACCGGGAGCAATGCCTCGGAGACTACTCAAACACAACAATAGCTGACCTCAGGGAGACCAGCTACAAAACACCGCGGAGCCTCACTTAAGAGTCTCAACACAGCAACCGAAGTGCAAAGTTCCCTGGGAAACAGGAATATGCAAAACAAATGTGGAGCCCCAGTTATGGGTCTACAACACAATGAAAGCCAGATATCCCTCAAAGGAAGGAAAACTAAGCAAAGGGGTGTCTCCATTACAGAGATCACCAAATCCACCATATTAAGTGGCCCCTATGTCAAGATCCCACTTTTTACAAGCTTTAAGGATGTGACAGGGAAAACCTAAGCTAGGTATCCATCCACAGACAGCTGTTTCAGGGTGTTGCCCCTCATCAGTGTGGAGTAGGATTCTGGCTAACCGGGAGCAATGCCTCGGAGACTACTCAAACACAACAATAGCTGACCTCAGGGAGACCAGCTACAAAAACACCGCGGAGCCTCACTTAAGAGTCTCAACACAGCAATCCGAAGTGCAAAGTTCCCTGGGAAACAGGAATATGCAAAACAAATGTGGAGCCCCAGTTATGGGTCTACAACACAATGAAAGCCAGATATCCCTCAAAGGAAGGAAAACTAAGCAAAGGGGTGTCTCCATTACAGAGATCACCAAATCCACCATATTAAGTGGCCCCTATGTCAAGATCCCACTTTTTTACAAGCTTTAAGGATGTGACAGGGAAAACCTAAGCTAGGTATCCATCCACAGACAGCTGTTTCAGGGTGTTGCCCCTCATCAGTGTGGAGTAGGATTCTGGCTAACCGGGAGCAATGCCTCGGAGACTACTCAAACACAACAATAGCTGACCTCAGGGAGACCAGCTACAAAAACACCGCGGAGCCTCACTTAAGAGTCTCAACACAGCAATCCGAAGTGCAAAGTTCCCTGGGAAACAGGAATATGCAAAACAAAATGTGGAGCCCCAGTTATGGGTCTACAACACAATGAAAGCCAGATATCCCTCAAAGGAAGGAAAACTAAGCAAAGGGGTGTCTCCATTACAGAGATCACCAAATCCACCATATTAAGTGGCCCCTATGTCAAGATCCCACTTTTTTACAAGCTTTAAGGATGTGACAGGGAAAACCTAAGCTAGGTATCCATCCACAGACAGCTGTTTCAGGGTGTTGCCCCTCATCAGTGTGGGAGTAGGATTCTGGCTAACCGGGAGCAATGCCTCGGAGACTACTCAAACACAACAATAGCTGACCTCAGGGAGACCAGCTACAAAAACACCGCGGAGCCTCACTTAAGAGTCTCAACACAGCAATCCGAAGTGCAAAGTTCCCTGGGAAACAGGAATATGCAAAACAAATGTGGAGCCCCAGTTATGGGTCTACAACACAATGAAAGCCAGATATCCCTCAAAGGAAGGAAAACTAAGCAAAGGGGTGTCTCCATTACAGAGATCACCAAATCCACCATATTAAGTGGCCCCTATGTCAAGATCCCACTTTTTTACAAGCTTTAAGGATGTGACAGGGAAAACCTAAGCTAGGTATCCATCCACAGACAGCTGTTTCAGGGTGTTGCCCTCATCAGTGTGGAGTAGGATTCTGGCTAACCGGGAGCAATGCCTCGGAGACTACTCAAACACAACAATAGCTGATCTCAGGGAGACCAGCTACAAAACACCGCGGAGCCTCACTTAAGAGTCTCAACACAGCAATCCGAAGTGCAAAGTTCCCTGGGAAACAGGAATATGCAAAACAAATGTGGAGCCCCAGTTATGGGTCTACAACACAATGAAAGCCAGATATCCTCAAAGGAAGGAAAACTAAGCAAAGGGGTGTCTCCATTACAGAGATCACCAAATCCACCATATTAAGTGGCCCCTATGTCAAGATCCCACTTTTTTACAAGCTTTAAGGATGTGACAGGGAAAACCTAAGCTAGGTATCCATCCACAGACAGCTGTTTCAGGGTGTTGCCCCTCATCAGTGTGGAGTAGGATTCTGGCTAACCGGGAGCAATGCCTCGGAGACTACTCAAACACAACAATAGCTGACCTCAGGGAGACCAGCTACAAAAACACCGCGGAGCCTCACTTAAGAGTCTCAACACAGCAATCCGAAGTGCAAAGTTCCCTGGGAAACAGGAATATGCAAACAAATGTGGAGCCCCAGTTATGGGTCTACAACACAATGAAAGCCAGATATCCCTCAAAGGAAGGAAAACTAGCAAAGGGGTGTCTCCATTACAGAGATCACCAAATCCACCATATTAAGTGGCCCCTATGTCAAGATCCCACTTTTTTACAAGCTTTAAGGATGTGACAGGGAAAACCTAAGCTAGGTATCCATCCACAGACAGCTGTTTCAGGGTGTTGCCCTCATCAGTGTGGAGTAGGATTCTGGCTAACCGGGAGCAATGCCTCGGAGACTACTCAAACACAACAATAGCTGACCTCAGGGAGACCAGCTACAAAACACCGCGGAGCCTCACTTAAGAGTCTCAACACAGCAATCCGAAGTGCAAAGTTCCCTGGGAAACAGGAATATGCAAAACAAATGTGGAGCCCCAGTTATGGGTCTACAACACAATGAAAGCCAGATATCCCTCAAAGGAAGGAAAACTAGCAAAGGGGTGTCTCCATTACAGAGATCACCAAATCCACCATATTAAGTGGCCCCTATGTCAAGATCCCACTTTTTTACAAGCTTTAAGGATGTGACAGGGAAAACCTAAGCTAGGTATCCATCCACAGACAGCTGTTTCAGGGTGTTGCCCTCATCAGTGTGGAGTAGGATTCTGGCTAACCGGGAGCAATGCCTCGGAGACTACTCAAACACAACAATAGCTGATCTCAGGGAGACCAGCTACAAAACACCGCGGAGCCTCACTTAAGAGTCTCAACACAGCAATCCGAAGTGCAAAGTTCCCTGGGAAACAGGAATATGCAAAACAAATGTGGAGCCCCAGTTATGGGTCTACAACACAATGAAAGCCAGATATCCTCAAAGGAAGGAAAACTACAAAGGGGTGTCTCCATTACAGAGATCACCAAATCCACTCATATTAAGTGGCCCCTATGTCAAGATCCCACTTTTTACAAGCTTTAAGGATGTGACAGGGAAAACCTAAGCTAGGTATCCATCCACAGACAGCTGTTTCAGGGTGTTGCCCCTCATCAGTGTGGAGTAGGATTCTGGCTAACCGGGAGCAATGCCTCGGAGACTACTCAAACACAACAATAGCTGATCTCAGGGAGACCAGCTACAAAAACACCGCGGAGCCTCACTTAAGAGTCTCAACACAGCAATCCGAAGTGCAAAGTTCCCTGGGAAACAGGAATATGCAAACAAATGTGGAGCCCCAGTTATGGGTCTACAACACAATGAAAGCCAGATATCCTCAAAGGAAGGAAAACTAAGCAAAGGGGTGTCTCCATTACAGAGATCACCAAATCCACCATATTAAGTGGCCCCTATGTCAAGATCCCACTTTTTTACAAGCTTTAAGGATGTGACAGGGAAAACCTAAGCTAGGTATCCATCCACAGACAGCTGTTTCAGGGTGTTGCCCTCATCAGTGTGGAGTAGGATTCTGGCTAACCGGGAGCAATGCCTCGGAGACTACTCAAACACAACAATAGCTGACCTCAGGGAGACCAGCTACAAAACACCGCGGAGCCTCACTTAAGAGTCTCAACACAGCAATCCGAAGTGCAAAGTTCCCTGGGAAACAGGAATATGCAAAACAAATGTGGAGCCCCAGTTATGGGTCTACAACACAATGAAAGCCAGATATCCCTCAAAGGAAGGAAAACTAAGCAAAGGGGTGTCTCCATTACAGAGATCACCAAATCCACTATATTAAGTGGCCCCTATGTCAAGATCCCACTTTTTTACAAGCTTTAAGGATGTGACAGGGAAAACCTAAGCTAGGTATCCATCCACAGACAGCTGTTTCAGGGTGTTGTCCCTCATCAGTGTGGGAGTAGGATTCTGGCTAACCGGAGCAATGCCTCGGAGACTACTCAAACACAACAATAGCTGACCTCAGGGAGACCAGCTACAAAACACCGCGGAGCCTCACTTAAGAGTCTCAACACAGCAATCCGAAGTGCAAAGTTCCCTGGGAAACAGGAATATGCAAAACAAATGTGGAGCCCCAGTTATGGGTCTACAACACAATGAAAGCCAGATATCCCTCAAAGGAAGGAAAACCAAGCAAAGGGGTGTCTCCATTACAGAGATCACCAAATCCACCATATTAAGTGGCCCCTATGTCAAGATCCCACTTTTTTACAAGCTTTAAGGATGTGACAGGGAAAACCTAAGCTAGGTATCCATCCACAGACAGCTGTTTCAGGGTGTTGCCCCTCATCAGTGTGGAGTAGGATTCTGGCTAACCGGGAGCAATGCCTCGGAGACTACTCAAACACAACAATAGCTGACCTCAGGGAGACCAGCTACAAAAACACCGCGGAGCCTCACTTAAGAGTCTCAACACAGCAATCCGAAGTGCAAAGTTCCCTGGGAAACAGGAATATGCAAAACAAATGTGGAGCCCCAGTTATGGGTCTACAACACAATGAAAGCCAGATATCCCTCAAAGGAAGGAAAACTAAGCAAATGGGTGTCTCCATTACAGAGATCACCAAATCCACCATATTAAGTGGCCCCTATGTCAAGATCCCACTTTTTACAAGCTTTAAGGATGTGACAGGGAAAACCTAAGCTAGGTATCCATCCACAGACAGCTGTTTCAGGGTGTTGCCCTCATCAGTGTGGAGTAGGATTCTGGCTAACCGAGCAATGCCTCGGAGACTACTCAAACACAACAATAGCTGACCTCAGGGAGACCAGCTACAAAAACACCGCGGAGCCTCACTTAAGAGTCTCAACACAGCAATCCGAAGTGCAAAGTTCCCTGGGAAACAGGAATATGCAAAACAAAATGTGGAGCCCCAGTTATGGGTCTACAACACAATGAAAGCCAGATATCCTCAAAGGAAGGAAAACCAAGCAAAGGGGTGTCTCCATTACAGAGATCACCAAATCCACCATATTAAGTGGCCCCTATGTCAAGATCCCACTTTTTACAAGCTTTAAGGATGTGACAGGGAAAACCTAAGCTAGGTATCCATCCACAGACAGCTGTTTCAGGGTGTTGCCCCTCATCAGTGTGGAGTAGGATTCTGGCTAACCGGGAGCAATGCCTCGGAGACTACTCAAACACAACAATAGCTGACCTCAGGGAGACCAGCTACAAAACACCGCGGAGCCTCACTTAAGAGTCTCAACACAGCAATCCGAAGTGCAAAGTTCCCTGGGAAACAGGAATATGCAAAACAAAATGTGGAGCCCCAGTTATGGGTCTACAACACAATGAAAGCCAGATATCCCTCAAAGGAAGGAAAACTAAGCAAAGGGGTGTCTCCATTACAGAGATCACCAAATCCACCATATTAAGTGGCCCCTATGTCAAGATCCCACTTTTTACAAGCTTTAAGGATGTGACAGGGAAAACCTAAGCTAGGTATCCATCCACAGACAGCTGTTTCAGGGTGTTGCCCCTCATCAGTGTGGGAGTAGGATTCTGGCTAACCGGGAGCAATGCCTCGGAGACTACTCAAACACAACAATAGCTGACCTCAGGGAGACCAGCTACAAAACACCGCGGAGCCTCACTTAAGAGTCTCAACACAGCAATCCGAAGTGCAAAGTTCCCTGGGAAACAGGAATATGCAAAACAAATGTGGAGCCCCAGTTATGGGTCTACAACACAATGAAAGCCAGATATCCCTCAAAGGAAGGAAAACTAGCAAAGGGGTGTCTCCATTACAGAGATCACCAAATCCACCATATTAAGTGGCCCCTATGTCAAGATCCCACTTTTTACAAGCTTTAAGGATGTGACAGGGAAACCTAAGCTAGGTATCCATCCACAGACAGCTGTTTCAGGGTGTTGCCCCTCATCAGTGTGGAGTAGGATTCTGGCTAACCGGAGCAATGCCTCGGAGACTACTCAAACACAACAATAGCTGACCTCAGGGAGACCAGCTACAAAAACACCGCGGAGCCTCACTTAAGAGTCTCAACACAGCAATCCGAAGTGCAAAGTTCCCTGGGAAACAGGAATATGCAAAACAAATGTGGAGCCCCAGTTATGGGTCTACAACACAATGAAAGCCAGATATCCTCAAAGGAAGGAAAACTAAGCAAAGGGGTGTCTCCATTACAGAGATCACCAAATCCACCATATTAAGTGGCCCCTATGTCAAGATCCCACTTTTTTACAAGCTTTAAGGATGTGACAGGGAAAACCTAAGCTAGGTATCCATCCACAGACAGCTGTTTCAGGGTGTTGCCCTCATCAGTGTGGAGTAGGATTCTGGCTAACCGGGAGCAATGCCTCGGAGACTACTCAAACACAACAATAGCTGACCTCAGGGAGACCAGCTACAAAACACCGCGGAGCCTCACTTAAGAGTCTCAACACAGCAATCCGAAGTGCAAAGTTCCCTGGGAAACAGGAATATGCAAAACAAATGTGGAGCCCCAGTTATGGGTCTACAACACAATGAAAGCCAGATATCCTCAAAGGAAGGAAAACTAAGCAAAGGGGTGTCTCCATTACAGAGATCACCAAATCCACCATATTAAGTGGCCCCTATGTCAAGATCCCACTTTTTTACAAGCTTTAAGGATGTGACAGGGAAAACCTAAGCTAGGTATCCATCCACAGACAGCTGTTTCAGGGTGTTGCCCTCATCAGTGTGGAGTAGGATTCTGGCTAACCGGGAGCAATGCCTCGGAGACTACTCAAACACAACAATAGCTGACCTCAGGGAGACCAGCTACAAAACACCGCGGAGCCTCACTTAAGAGTCTCAACACAGCAATCCGAAGTGCAAAGTTCCCTGGGAAACAGGAATATGCAAACAAATGTGGAGCCCCAGTTATGGGTCTACAACACAATGAAAGCCAGATATCCTCAAAGGAAGGAAAACTAAGCAAAGGGGTGTCTCCATTACAGAGATCACCAAATCCACCATATTAAGTGGCCCCTATGTCAAGATCCCACTTTTTTACAAGCTTTAAGGATGTGACAGGGAAAACCTAAGCTAGGTATCCATCCACAGACAGCTGTTTCAGGGTGTTGCCCTCATCAGTGTGGAGTAGGATTCTGGCTAACCGGGAGCAATGCCTCGGAGACTACTCAAACACAACAATAGCTGACCTCAGGGAGACCAGCTACAAAAACACCGCGGAGCCTCACTTAAGAGTCTCAACACAGCAATCCGAAGTGCAAAGTTCCCTGGGAAACAGGAATATGCAAAACAAATGTGGAGCCCCAGTTATGGGTCTACAACACAATGAAAGCCAGATATCCTCAAAGGAAGGAAAACTAGCAAAGGGGTGTCTCCATTACAGAGATCACCAAATCCACCATATTAAGTGGCCCCTATGTCAAGATCCCACTTTTTACAAGCTTTAAGGATGTGACAGGGAAAACCTAAGCTAGGTATCCATCCACAGACAGCTGTTTCAGGGTGTTGCCCCTCATCAGTGTGGAGTAGGATTCTGGCTAACCGGGAGCAATGCCTCGGAGACTACTCAAACACAACAATAGCTGACCTCAGGGAGACCAGCTACAAAACACCGCGGAGCCTCACTTAAGAGTCTCAACACAGCAATCCGAAGTGCAAAGTTCCCTGGGAAACAGGAATATGCAAAACAAATGTGGAGCCCCAGTTATGGGTCTACAACACAATGAAAGCCAGATATCCCTCAAAGGAAGGAAAACTAAGCAAAGGGGTGTCTCCATTACAGAGATCACCAAATCCACCATATTAAGTGGCCCCTATGTCAAGATCCCACTTTTTACAAGCTTTAAGGATGTGACAGGGAAAACCTAAGCTAGGTATCCATCCACAGACAGCTGTTTCAGGGTGTTGCCCCTCATCAGTGTGGAGTAGGATTCTGGCTAACCGGGAGCAATGCCTCGGAGACTACTCAAACACAACAATAGCTGACCTCAGGGAGACCAGCTACAAAAACACCGCGGAGCCTCACTTAAGAGTCTCAACACAGCAATCCGAAGTGCAAAGTTCCCTGGGAAACAGGAATATGCAAAACAAATGTGGAGCCCCAGTTATGGGTCTACAACACAATGAAAGCCAGATATCCCTCAAAGGAAGGAAAACTAGCAAAGGGGTGTCTCCATTACAGAGATCACCAAATCCACCATATTAAGTGGCCCCTATGTCAAGATCCCACTTTTTACAAGCTTTAAGGATGTGACAGGGAAAACCTAAGCTAGGTATCCATCCACAGACAGCTGTTTCAGGGTGTTGCCCTCATCAGTGTGGAGTAGGATTCTGGCTAACCGGGAGCAATGCCTCGGAGACTACTCAAACACAACAATAGCTGACCTCAGGGAGACCAGCTACAAAACACCGCGGAGCCTCACTTAAGAGTCTCAACACAGCAATCCGAAGTGCAAAGTTCCCTGGGAAACAGGAATATGCAAAACAAATGTGGAGCCCCAGTTATGGGTCTACAACACAATGAAAGCCAGATATCCCTCAAAGGAAGGAAAACTAAGCAAAGGGGTGTCTCCATTACAGAGATCACCAAATCCACCATATTAAGTGGCCCCTATGTCAAGATCCCACTTTTTTACAAGCTTTAAGGATGTGACAGGGAAAACCTAAGCTAGGTATCCATCCACAGACAGCTGTTTCAGGGTGTTGCCCCTCATCAGTGTGGAGTAGGATTCTGGCTAACCGGGAGCAATGCCTCGGAGACTACTCAAACACAACAATAGCTGACCTCAGGGAGACCAGCTACAAAACACCGCGGAGCCTCACTTAAGAGTCTCAACACAGCAATCCGAAGTGCAAAGTTCCCTGGGAAACAGGAATATGCAAACAAAATGTGGAGCCCCAGTTATGGGTCTACAACACAATGAAAGCCAGATATCCCTCAAAGGAAGGAAAACTAAGCAAAGGGGTGTCTCCATTACAGAGATCACCAAATCCACCATATTAAGTGGCCCCTATGTCAAGATCCCACTTTTTACAAGCTTTAAGGATGTGACAGGGAAAACCTAAGCTAGGTATCCATCCACAGACAGCTGTTTCAGGGTGTTGCCCCTCATCAGTGTGGAGTAGGATTCTGGCTAACCGGGAGCAATGCCTCGGAGACTACTCAAACACAACAATAGCTGACCTCAGGGAGACCAGCTACAAAACACCGCGGAGCCTCACTTAAGAGTCTCAACACAGCAATCCGAAGTGCAAAGTTCCCTGGGAAACAGGAATATGCAAAACAAATGTGGAGCCCCAGTTATGGGTCTACAACACAATGAAAGCCAGATATCCCTCAAAGGAAGGAAAACTAAGCAAAGGGGTGTCTCCATTACAGAGATCACCAAATCCACCATATTAAGTGGCCCCTATGTCAAGATCCCACTTTTTACAAGCTTTAAGGATGTGACAGGGAAAACCTAAGCTAGGTATCCATCCACAGACAGCTGTTTCAGGGTGTTGCCCTCATCAGTGTGGAGTAGGATTCTGGCTAACCGGGAGCAATGCCTCGGAGACTACTCAAACACAACAATAGCTGACCTCAGGGAGACCAGCTACAAAAACACCGCGGAGCCTCACTTAAGAGTCTCAACACAGCAATCCGAAGTGCAAAGTTCCCTGGGAAACAGGAATATGCAAAACAAATGTGGAGCCCCAGTTATGGGTCTACAACACAATGAAAGCCAGATATCCTCAAAGGAAGGAAAACTAAGCAAAGGGGTGTCTCCATTACAGAGATCACCAAATCCACCATATTAAGTGGCCCCTATGTCAAGATCCCACTTTTTTACAAGCTTTAAGGATGTGACAGGGAAAACCTAAGCTAGGTATCCATCCACAGACAGCTGTTTCAGGGTGTTGCCCTCATCAGTGTGGGAGTAGGATTCTGGCTAACCGGGAGCAATGCCTCGGAGACTACTCAAACACAACAATAGCTGACCTCAGGGAGACCAGCTACAAAACACCGCGGAGCCTCACTTAAGAGTCTCAACACAGCAATCCGAAGTGCAAAGTTCCCTGGGAAACAGGAATATGCAAACAAATGTGGAGCCCCAGTTATGGGTCTACAACACAATGAAAGCCAGATATCCCTCAAAGGAAGGAAAACTAGCAAAGGGGTGTCTCCATTACAGAGATCACCAAATCCACCATATTAAGTGGCCCCTATGTCAAGATCCCACTTTTTTACAAGCTTTAAGGATGTGACAGGGAAAACCTAAGCTAGGTATCCATCCACAGACAGCTGTTTCAGGGTGTTGCCCTCATCAGTGTGGAGTAGGATTCTGGCTAACCGGGAGCAATGCCTCGGAGACTACTCAAACACAACAATAGCTGACCTCAGGGAGACCAGCTACAAAACACCGCGGAGCCTCACTTAAGAGTCTCAACACAGCAATCCGAAGTGCAAAGTTCCCTGGGAAACAGGAATATGCAAAACAAATGTGGAGCCCCAGTTATGGGTCTACAACACAATGAAAGCCAGATATCCTCAAAGGAAGGAAAACTAAGCAAAGGGGTGTCTCCATTACAGAGATCACCAAATCCACCATATTAAGTGGCCCCTATGTCAAGATCCCACTTTTTACAAGCTTTAAGGATGTGACAGGGAAAACCTAAGCTAGGTATCCATCCACAGACAGCTGTTTCAGGGTGTTGCCCTCATCAGTGTGGAGTAGGATTCTGGCTAACCGGGAGCAATGCCTCGGAGACTACTCAAACACAACAATAGCTGACCTCAGGGAGACCAGCTACAAAAACACCGCGGAGCCTCACTTAAGAGTCTCAACACAGCAATCCGAAGTGCAAAGTTCCCTGGGAAACAGGAATATGCAAACAAAATGTGGAGCCCCAGTTATGGGTCTACAACACAATGAAAGCCAGATATCCTCAAAGGAAGGAAAACTAAGCAAAGGGGTGTCTCCATTACAGAGATCACCAAATCCACCATATTAAGTGGCCCCTATGTCAAGATCCCACTTTTTTACAAGCTTTAAGGATGTGACAGGGAAAACCTAAGCTAGGTATCCATCCACAGACAGCTGTTTCAGGGTGTTGCCCTCATCAGTGTGGAGTAGGATTCTGGCTAACCGGGAGCAATGCCTCGGAGACTACTCAAACACAACAATAGCTGACCTCAGGGAGACCAGCTACAAAAACACCGCGGAGCCTCACTTAAGAGTCTCAACACAGCAATCCGAAGTGCAAAGTTCCCTGGGAAACAGGAATATGCAAAACAAATGTGGAGCCCCAGTTATGGGTCTACAACACAATGAAAGCCAGATATCCTCAAAGGAAGGAAAACTAAGCAAAGGGGTGTCTCCATTACAGAGATCACCAAATCCACCATATTAAGTGGCCCCTATGTCAAGATCCCACTTTTTACAAGCTTTAAGGATGTGACAGGGAAAACCTAAGCTAGGTATCCATCCACAGACAGCTGTTTCAGGGTGTTGCCCCTCATCAGTGTGGAGTAGGATTCTGGCTAACCGGAGCAATGCCTCGGAGACTACTCAAACACAACAATAGCTGACCTCAGGGAGACCAGCTACAAAACACCGCGGAGCCTCACTTAAGAGTCTCAACACAGCAATCCGAAGTGCAAAGTTCCCTGGGAAACAGGAATATGCAAACAAAATGTGGAGCCCCCAGTTATGGGTCTACAACACAATGAAAGCCAGATATCCTCAAAGGAAGGAAAACTAGCAAAGGGGTGTCTCCATTACAGAGATCACCAAATCCACCATATTAAGTGGCCCCTATGTCAAGATCCCACTTTTTTACAAGCTTTAAGGATGTGACAGGGAAAACCTAAGCTAGGTATCCATCCACAGACAGCTGTTTCAGGGTGTTGCCCTCATCAGTGTGGAGTAGGATTCTGGCTAACCGGGAGCAATGCCTCGGAGACTACTCAAACACAACAATAGCTGACCTCAGGGAGACCAGCTACAAAAACACCGCGGAGCCTCACTTAAGAGTCTCAACACAGCAATCCGAAGTGCAAAGTTCCCTGGGAAACAGGAATATGCAAACAAATGTGGAGCCCCAGTTATGGGTCTACAACACAATGAAAGCCAGATATCCTCAAAGGAAGGAAAACTAAGCAAAGGGGTGTCTCCATTACAGAGATCACCAAATCCACCATATTAAGTGGCCCCTATGTCAAGATCCCACTTTTTTACAAGCTTTAAGGATGTGACAGGGAAAACCTAAGCTAGGTATCCATCCACAGACAGCTGTTTCAGGGTGTTGCCCCTCATCAGTGTGGGAGTAGGATTCTGGCTAACCGGGAGCAATGCCTCGGAGACTACTCAAACACAACAATAGCTGACCTCAGGGAGACCAGCTACAAAACACCGCGGAGCCTCACTTAAGAGTCTCAACACAGCAATCCGAAGTGCAAAGTTCCCTGGGAAACAGGAATATGCAAACAAATGTGGAGCCCCAGTTATGGGTCTACAACACAATGAAAGCCAGATATCCCTCAAAGGAAGGAAAACTAGCAAAGGGGTGTCTCCATTACAGAGATCACCAAATCCACCATATTAAGTGGCCCCTATGTCAAGATCCCACTTTTTACAAGCTTTAAGGATGTGACAGGGAAAACCTAAGCTAGGTATCCATCCACAGACAGCTGTTTCAGGGTGTTGCCCCTCATCAGTGTGGAGTAGGATTCTGGCTAACCGGGAGCAATGCCTCGGAGACTACTCAAACACAACAATAGCTGACCTCAGGGAGACCAGCTACAAAAACACCGCGGAGCCTCACTTAAGAGTCTCAACACAGCAATCCGAAGTGCAAAGTTCCCTGGGAAACAGGAATATGCAAAACAAATGTGGAGCCCCAGTTATGGGTCTACAACACAATGAAAGCCAGATATCCCTCAAAGGAAGGAAAACTAAGCAAAGGGGTGTCTCCATTACAGAGATCACCAAATCCACCATATTAAGTGGCCCCTATGTCAAGATCCCACTTTTTTACAAGCTTTAAGGATGTGACAGGGAAAACCTAAGCTAGGTATCCATCCACAGACAGCTGTTTCAGGGTGTTGCCCTCATCAGTGTGGGAGTAGGATTCTGGCTAACCGGGAGCAATGCCTCGGAGACTACTCAAACACAACAATAGCTGACCTCAGGGAGACCAGCTACAAAAACACCGCGGAGCCTCACTTAAGAGTCTCAACACAGCAATCCGAAGTGCAAAGTTCCCTGGGAAACAGGAATATGCAAAACAAATGTGGAGCCCCAGTTATGGGTCTACAACACAATGAAAGCCAGATATCCTCAAAGGAAGGAAAACTAAGCAAAGGGGTGTCTCCATTACAGAGATCACCAAATCCACCATATTAAGTGGCCCCTATGTCAAGATCCCACTTTTTTACAAGCTTTAAGGATGTGACAGGGAAAACCTAAGCTAGGTATCCATCCACAGACAGCTGTTTCAGGGTGTTGCCCCTCATCAGTGTGGAGTAGGATTCTGGCTAACCGGGAGCAATGCCTCGGAGACTACTCAAACACAACAATAGCTGACCTCAGGGAGACCAGCTACAAAACACCGCGGAGCCTCACTTAAGAGTCTCAACACAGCAATCCGAAGTGCAAAGTTCCCTGGGAAACAGGAATATGCAAAACAAAATGTGGAGCCCCAGTTATGGGTCTACAACACAATGAAAGCCAGATATCCTCAAAGGAAGGAAAACTAAGCAAAGGGGTGTCTCCATTACAGAGATCACCAAATCCACCATATTAAGTGGCCCCTATGTCAAGATCCCACTTTTTTACAAGCTTTAAGGATGTGACAGGGAAAACCTAAGCTAGGTATCCATCCACAGACAGCTGTTTCAGGGTGTTGCCCTCATCAGTGTGGAGTAGGATTCTGGCTAACCGGGAGCAATGCCTCGGAGACTACTCAAACACAACAATAGCTGACCTCAGGGAGACCAGCTACAAAAACACCGCGGAGCCTCACTTAAGAGTCTCAACACAGCAATCCGAAGTGCAAAGTTCCCTGGGAAACAGGAATATGCAAAACAAATGTGGAGCCCCAGTTATGGGTCTACAACACAATGAAAGCCAGATATCCCTCAAAGGAAGGAAAACTACAAAGGGGTGTCTCCATTACAGAGATCACCAAATCCACCATATTAAGTGGCCCCTATGTCAAGATCCCACTTTTTACAAGCTTTAAGGATGTGACAGGGAAAACCTAAGCTAGGTATCCATCCACAGACAGCTGTTTCAGGGTGTTGCCCTCATCAGTGTGGAGTAGGATTCTGGCTAACCGGGAGCAATGCCTCGAGACTACTCAAACACAACAATAGCTGACCTCAGGGAGACCAGCTACAAAACACCGCGGAGCCTCACTTAAGAGTCTCAACACAGCAATCCGAAGTGCAAAGTTCCCTGGGAAACAGGAATATGCAAAACAAATGTGGAGCCCCAGTTATGGGTCTACAACACAATGAAAGCCAGATATCCCTCAAAGGAAGGAAAACTAAGCAAAGGGGTGTCTCCATTACAGAGATCACCAATCCACCATATTAAGTGGCCCCTATGTCAAGATCCCACTTTTTTACAAGCTTTAAGGATGTGACAGGGAAAACCTAAGCTAGGTATCCATCCACAGACAGCTG
>JAKVIS010002483.1:0-22743 GCA_033119425.1 Bufotes viridis | reverse complement strand
TTTATTTTGTTTCTTTCAATTTGGTCTGCTGAGGTTTATGGTAGATATATGTAATTTGAGATCTTGTATCTACTTCTCTTCTTAAGACCCCCTAGCTTAAACACCCTTAATGACCAGGCCACGTTTGTCCCAATACGGCATCCATAGGAGAGAGTGTGACGTCACCTCATTCATCTCACACAGAGAGCGGCTCCTGCGCGCGTGTCTGCTGCCGGCTGGGGCAGCACGTGTGAAGCAGCGCTGCTGAAGACGGCGTTCCAGGACTCCAGCGTCCCTCTGACCTAGCGATCCAGGAGAGAACGATCTACTACTCCCACAGGTAGGATACGGAACAGTACTTACTGCATCGAGTTTTCTTTTCATACATATGTTTAATACAATATTGTGAATGAAGTATAGAACGAGGAGGAAGCCAGCGCATATACGGTGATTGGATTGAAAGAAGTCACTTTTTACAATTCTGCACTACACTATTTTCACCGTTTATTGCTCGGTCATACAACTTACCACCCAAATGAATTTTACCTCTTTTTCTTCTCACTAATAGAGCTTTCATTTGGTGGTATTTCATTGCTGCTGACATTTTTACTTTTTTTTTGCTATTTATCTAAAATGACCGAAATCTTTGCAAAAAAAATGACATTTTTTCATTTTGTTGTAATTTTTTTTTTTTAAAACTACATTTCTATATAAATTTTTCTATAAATTTATTGTTCTACATGTCTTTGATAAAAAAAAATGCTAGAAGTGTTTATTTATTGGTTTGGGTAAAAGTTATAGCGTTTACAAACTATGGTGCAAAAAAGTGAATTTCCGCATTTTGACTTTCTGAGCACCTGTCATGTTTCCTGAGGCACTACAATGCCCAGACAGTAGAAACACCCCACAAATGACCCCATTTCGGAAAGTAGACACCCTAAGGTATTCGCTGATGGGCATAGTGAGTTCATGGAAGTTTCTATTTTTTGTCACAAGTTAGCGGAAATTGTTTTTTTTTTTTTTTCTTACAAAGTCTCATATTCCACTAACTTGTGACAAAAAAATAAAATTTTACATGAACTCACCATACCCCTCACGGAATACCTTGGGGTGTCTACTTTCTAAAATGGGGTCACTTGTGGGGTATTTATACTGCCCTGGCATTTTAGGGGCCTCTAAAGCGTGAGAAGAAGTCTGGAATCCAAATGCGTAAAAATGCCCTGTGAAATCCTAAGGCCTCTTTCACACGGGCGTCATGTTTGACGCCCGAATAAGAGGCGGGTGCGTTGCGGGAATATGCACGATTTTTCCGCGCGGGTGCAAACGTTTGTAATGCATCTTGCACGCGCGTGTGAAAACTCGCCATGTTTGGTACCCAGACCCGAAGCTGGACTTCATCACTGAAGTCCGGTTTCGGGTAGAGTATTCTGGAGAATTTATTATTTTCCCTTATAACATGGTTATAAGGGAAAATAATAGCATTCTTAATAAAGAATGCTTAGTAAAATGAAGATGAAGGGGTTAAAAATAATAAAAGTTAACTTACCTTAGCCACTTGATCGCGTAGATGCAATCTCTCCTCTTTTTCCCTGCATCAGCTAAGATCTAAAGGACCTGTGATGTCATTGTAAGATGAACCATGTAATTGGACCATGTGATGTGACGTCATCACAGGTCCTTCAGTTGTTAGCTGATGCTGGGAAAGAGAGGACAGATCGCAACTACGCGATCAAGTGGTTAAGGTAAGTTAATTTTTATTATTTTTAACCCCTTCATCTTTATTTTACTAAGCATTCTTTATTAAGAATGCTATTATTTTCCCTTATAACCATGTTATAAGGGAAAATAATAAAGATCTGGTCCCATTGCTAAGCAACCATGTGGGAAAATCGCACTGCATCCGCACTTGCTTGCGGATGCTTGCGATTTTCCCGCAGCCCCATTCACTTCTATGGGGCCTGCGTTGCGTGAAAAACGCACAGAATAGAGCATGCTGCGATTTTCACGCAACACAGAAGTGATGTGTGAAAATCACCGCTCATGTGCACAGCCCCATAGAAATGAATGGGTCCGGATTCAGTGCGGGTGCAATGCGTCCCCCTCACGCATTGCACCCGCGCGGAAAACTCGCCCTTGTGAAAGGGGCTAAAGGTACTCCTTGGAATTAGGGCCCCTTTGCGCATCTTGGCTGCAAAAAAGTGTCACTAATGTGGTATCGCCGTACTCAGGAGAAGTAGGGCAATGTGTTTTGGGTTGTATTTTTACATATACCCATATACCCATACTGTGTGTGAAAAATATCTCTGTAAATGACAACTTTTTCCATTTTTTTATACAAAGTTGTCAATTTACAGAGATATTTATCTCATCCAGCATGGGTATATGTAAAAATACACCCCAAAACACATTGCCCTACTTCTCCTGAGTACGGCCATACCACATGAGTGACCCTTTTTTGCAGCCAAGATGCGCAAAGGGGCCTAATTCCAATGAGTACCTTTTAGGAGGGCATTTTTACGCATTTTTCTTCTCACGCTTTAGGGCCCCTAAAATGCCAGGGCAGTTTAAATACCCCACATGTGACCCCATTTTAGAAAGAAGACACCCCAAGGTATTCCGTGAGAGGCATGGCGAGTTCATAGAAGATTTTTTATTTTTTTTGCACAAGTTAGCGGAATTTGATTTTTTTTGTTTTTTCTCACAGTCTCCCTTTCTGCTAACTTGTGACAAAAAGTTCAGTCTTTCATGGACTCAATATGCCCCTCAGCGAATACCTTGGGGTGTCTTCTTTCCAAAATGGGGTCACATGTGAGGTTTTTGTACTGCTCTGGCATTTGAGGGTCTCCGCAATCATTACATGTATGGCCAGCATTAGGAGTTTCTGCTATTCTCCTTATATTGAGCATACGGGTAATGAGATTTTTTTTTCCGTTCAGACTCTGGGCTGAAAGAAAAAATTAACGGCACAGATTTCTTCATTCGCATCGATCGATGTGGATGAAAAAATCTCTGCCAAAAATATGCAAAAAAAAAAAAGAGGGGCCTGGCGATTGCCAGGATATAGGGGCTCCGCCCAAACATCCATACCCACTTCAGCTCCTATGTCCTGGCAAACGTGATTTTCCATTCACATCGATCAATCGATCGTTGTGGAGGAAGACATCTTTGCCAGATTTTTGATACAAAGGCCCCTTTCACACGGGCGAGTTTTCCGCGCGGGTGCAATGCGTGAGGAGGACGCATTGCACCCGCACTGAATCCGGACCCATTCATTTCTATGGGGCTGTGCACATGAGCGGTGATTTTCACGCATCACTTCTGCGTTGCGTGAAAATCGCAGCATGCTCTATATTGTGTGTTTTTCACGCAACGCAGGCCCTATAGAAGTGAATGGAGCTGCGGGAAAATCGCAAGCACCCGCAAGCAAGTGCGGATGCAGTGCGATTTTCCCGCATGATTGCTTAGCAACGGGACCAGATCTTTATTATTTTCCCTTATAACATGGTTATAAGGGGAAATAATAGCATTCTTAATAAAGAATGCATAGTAAAAGGAAGAGGAACGGGTTAAAAAATAATAAAAGTTAACTTACTTTAGCCACTTGATCGCGTAGTTGTGATCTGTCCTCTCTTTTCCAGCATCAGCTAAGAACTAAAGGACCTGTGATGACGTCACATCACATGGTCCATCTTACCATGGTAAGTCTACGCAGATGTTTTGTGCGGGGGGTATACAAATCTGCAAATTTGGTGTTGAAGTGGTCTATGAGGGGACGAATTTTGTGGAGCCGGTCAAAAGCTGTGTGGCCTCTGGGACGGGAGGTAGTGTTATCACTAGAGTGCAGGAAACGCAGGATGGTCTCAAAACGTGTCCTAAACATGGCAACAGAGTACATGGGCATGTGATGAATTGGGTTCGTGGACCAATATGACCGCAATTCATGCTTTTTTGTTAGGCCCATGTTGAGGAGAAGGCCCAGAAAAGTTTTAAATTCGGAAACTTGGACTGGTTTCCACCGGAAAGGCTGGACATAAGAGCTTACCGGGTTGGCATTTATAAATTGAGTGGCATACCGGTTTGTTTCTGCCACGACTAGGTCAAAGATCTCCGCAGTGAAGAACAGCTCAAAAAACCCCAGTGCCGATCCGATCTGAGCTGTCTCCACCCAAACTCCTGACTGGGCGGTGAAAGGGGGAACTACTGGTGCGGCTGAAGATGGGGACTGCCAATCCGGGTTTGCCAGCACCTCAGGGATTCTAGTGGCTCTACGGGCCTGTCTGCGCGGTGGCTGCGATGGGGGAATTACTGCACGTGCCACCGTACCAGCTTCAACTGCCCTTCTGGTGCTCGCCACTTCACCATGTTGTACGGCAGTGCTGGTACTAGGTCCAGGACAGGCTGCGCTGCTGGTGTATGCCTCACCACGTAATCCGGCAGTGCCAGCCCCACTCTGCTGCCCTTGAAACGGATCCTGCGCAACCTGTGGTCTAGCGACACGGGGCCGGGTACGCCTGGTGGTATCAGGGACCTCAACCTCCTCGTCCGAACTTTGGGTCAGACTGCCACTGCTTTCTACAGGTTCATATTCTGACCCGCTAGATTCGTCAGATGAGGGTTCCCATTCCTCATCCGACTGGGTCAGAATCCTGTAGGCTTCTTCAGACGAATACCCCTTGTTTGACATTTGGAAAACTAAATGTAGGGGGTATTCCCTGAGACTACCCAAGAAAAAGAGCAAGCCTGTCTTACAAATGGGAGGCTAGCGAAGTACAGGAAGCCGCTGCGATTGATAAAAAAGATCAAAACAGCGCTTGTGAAGTGATTGTGCAGTGATAAAAAAAATTAAATTTTCTGTCACTGCGGCGGGGCGGGCGTGGGTGAACGCACGTGTGGGCAACCAATCAGGCCTGATCGGGAAAACACTGCGTTTTGGGTGGGGGGCGAACTAAGGTGACACTAATACTATTATAGATCTGACTGATCAGTTCTGATCACTTACAGATACTATAAAAGTACAAAATGCTGATTAGCACTACGCTAATCAGTGAATCAGTGACTGCGGTGCGATGGGCTGGGCGCTAACGGAAGCTAACTACCTACCAAAGGGACCTAAACTAACCTAAACCTAACAGTCAATACTGGTGAAAAAAAAAGTGACAGTTTACACAGGTGATTGATATGAGGTGATCAATGGGTTAATTGGGGTGATGGGGGGGTGATCTGAGGCTAAATATGTGGTGCTTGGTGTACTCACTGTGACATGTGCTCTGTGCTGGGTCCAACCGATGAAAAGGACCCAGCACAGAGCACAGAAGCCATTTAATGCATTATATTTATAAATATAATGCATTATATGGCTTGTGATTCTTTTTTTAAAAGTCACCAGCCTGCCAGCGCAGGTCATTGGCTGGCAGACTGGTGACGAACTTGTCCTGCACCTTCCCTGATATTCTGTGCGCCTGCTCTCGCGAGATGACACGCCCGCGCGTCAACAAAGAATAACTGGGCCGCCGAGATCACGCGATCCTGCGTGCGGCGGTCCAGAGCTGGACATTTTACTATTAGTGCTGCAGCATTTGCTGTACTTACTGTAGGCGAAACATCATTTGTCACAATTGTATGCCTATTGACTACATGTCTTCTTTTGTTTTGCATTCTATTTTTTAAACAAAAATAAGGTTTAAAAACAAAACTAAAAAAACTTGCATATGAAATGAGGCAGTCTTAATGAATTCTCCCCACAAGCTTTTTTAAATTCATCACAAGCAGAAAACAAATAAAAAAAAGTTAAAACATTTAAAAAGCCCAGACGAGGATCACAGCAGCAGTGTTAGAATGCATGTATTTTGGTACAGTGCAAATAATTTATTTTATTGTTTTGACAACTTCCATGACCTTTATCATTTTTTGTGTTCAATACATTTTTATTGAATTTTCAAGAAAAGTCATACATTAATAACAAATGGTCATGTATGTGCAGAAGACCAGCCGTAGTACAATAAAGCCATAGCAGGACATCGTATAACCTGAACAACGTAACAAATAACATGTCATACATACTTGTACAATAAAGTGCACAATTTCTATTGAACGTTGAAGCATTTTCAGTCCTTGTGTGAGGGTATGTAAACGTCCTACAGTTGCCGAAAAAATGGGATGGAGGGGGGAGTGAAAGGAAATGGTCAGCGTCTACAACCTCAAAGAATCTTATCTGGAAATGGGCTGGCAAAGGGGCTAGACAACCTGTTACATGTTATAATCGTATACTAACATATATATATCCTGTGTGTGTATCACCAGAAGCGTGTATTCCTGAGGTATGTGGGAAACCATGCTCAGTTGGATTTCTGCTCGGAAAAGTTGTGTTATTTTCATAAGATAAGGCACCTGTGAAATCCAAAACCCACACATTTGTTGTCTACATTTTAACTTTATGACATGAGAACAGTTATACTAGTTTCTGGGAATCTAGGTTTTAATTGCTTCAAGTGTCAGGGGGTATGCCTCCCTTTTTGATGTATGTCCCAGGTGGTGGATGTCTACCACTTAACATGAAGTCACATTATATAAATTTAACTCCTAAAAGCTTCACATTTATAGCTTATACAACATTGCCGCCTAGGTATCGGCAGGTAGCATAACACGTTCATCACATGTATGATCTCACAGTACCATTACCATATGTGCACACCCTCTGGTTTGGTTGGAAGACCATTATCTAAAGGGGTGTATGCTTTTGATAAGTCTGTGAATAAAAATCATAGATGGGATGGGAGAGGGATGCCAGAAAATAGAAAAAAAGACTACAAACAAAAGATTAAACAGACACGTGGATTTGATCCTGGATCACGGGGAACCCTCTGGAGAGCTGACCGTCCCTCCGGAGCCCTACTCACCTTTTGACCCTTGGTAACGTATATCTTGCTCATTGCTTGCGGTATTGATAAGTTACTCAGCCCGGTATATAGTCAAAGGTCCCCATTTGTGGATCTGTCATTGATACGGCTCCTGATCAACTCTGATCATTCCCTTAGCAAAGATGCATATTGCTAATTGAGCATCAGACTTTGGTACTTAGTCCTTGGGAACTTTGTTATTCCCTAGCCTGATACCGAGCTGGTAAAATTATAGTGCCGCCATATACCTCAATTGGTTAAAAGGTGATAGAAAGGGGTACTTTTCTTTAATTTGGATTGTGGCATATCATTGCATTGATTGGCGATATTCAGTATTGTTTGAAGGTAGTGGTATTATATTTCATTGTCTATCATTGTAGAGGTTGTATCATCGATTTTGTATTTAGCACTTATGTATAATAAACTCGCATATATTTTTGCATAGATGATGGTACCTCGTTTTCTTTCTAATTGCACAAAATAATTAAGGTTCTCGTCAACGAGCTGAGAGGTTATTATGTCGCCCTCTCCTCAATAGGATCAATAACTTTGATATTTTTTCCTTTGATCCTTTCTTTTGTTTTTTTTGTATATAAAGCATTTTTGCGCTTTATATCCACGACAAAGGGTAATAGAGAGCAGTTAAGGCTATTCTTCCCCTCAGGTGTATTGAGCAGACGAGCCCAGGCAGCTACAGTGGAGGTCATAGAATCTAATGGAAATTTAGTAGGGATGGCTTTCAGAGTATATGCTGCTAAGAACCTTCTGAGGGATGTCCCTCTGATCAAGCTCTCTTCTAGTTGTAGCCATCTCTGACTGGTATCCGGTTTCCACCATACTTTTGCATGTGCCATAAGTGAGGCCCAATAATAATTTTTTATGTTAGGTACTCCCAAGCCCCCTTGACGTAAGGATGGGAATAAGGCTGTATTGCAAATTCTGGGTTTTGTGGACCCCCATACAAATTTTATCATATCCGCTTGAAGGCGGTGTAGAGAAGCGGATGGTATAGAAAGGGGGAGGCACTGAAATGTGTAGAGAATTTTAGGAAGGATCAGCATCTTGGCTGAATTTATTCTAGCAATCCAGGACAAATGACATTTGTTCAGCAGATCATAATCTTTTCTCAAGGTATCAAACAAGACTTGTATATTGGCGGATACCAAGTTTGACATGGAAGAGGTAAGTAGAATACCCAAGTACTTTATATTATCTGATACCCAGTTAAAGTCAGCTATATCTTGGAGCTTCTTTTGTAGCGTATCAGAAATACAAAATGGGAGAATATTAGACTTTGTTACATTCACCTTATAATAAGAGACCTCGGAGAACCGCTGTAAGACGTCCCACACCACCGATAACGATTTTTCAGGATTTGTCAGGGTTAGAATAACATCGTCAGCGTATAAAGTGATGACATGCCACTGTTCCCTAATTGTAATTCCCGCTATAGAGCTCATATTTCAGATGGTGATGGTTGAAGCAAGCGGCCCCATTGCTAGTGCAAAAATTAAAGGTGACAGCGGGCACCCCTGTCTCGTGCCGTTGATGATGTGGAACGTCCCAGAGAGGAACCCCGAGGCTAACACTTGAGTTGAAGGATTGGAGTATAGACCCATATTACTTTGAACAATAGGACCCGTAAAGCCGAACCTGTGTAAGACTTGACCGAAGTACCCCAGTGGACTCTGTCAAAAGTCTTTTCGGCATCTAATGACAGGAACACTGTGGGCGTCCCATTAAGCTCCGTATATTGCAGGAGGTCAATAAGACGTCTAGTACCGTCCCTACATTGTCTCCCTGCTACAAATCCTACTTGGTCTATTTCTATTAAAGAAGGGAGAACTTTATGTAGTCTTGAGGCCAGAATTTTGGAATAAAGTTTGATGTCAGTGTTTAGTAAGGAGATCGGCCTAAAATTAGCCGGGCGGTCTGCTGGTTTCCCAGGCTTAGGGAGTGTAATTATCGTAGCTGATAACATATTAGCGGGTATATCACCTGAAGACATAAAGGAATTGAATAATCGTTTTAATTATGGACTTAGCACGTCTTTGAAAGTTTTGTAATTTCAATAACATAGCCATCAGGGCCAGGAGTAGAATGTAATTTGGCTGATTGGATTGCGGACCTAATTTCAGTATCAGAGATAGGGGCATTGAGGAGATCTAGGTTTGACTGGGTAAGTCTGGGCAGGTTTAGGGCATCTAGAAAGGAGTTTATTACTGACATATTTGGTTGGGGGGGGTGTGGGTCTTTCTGTAAATTATATAGAGACTCATAATATTCCGCAAAGGAATCTGCAATTTTTGGGGATGGGTTATGAGTTGGGAATCAGAACCAAAAATATGACCAATTTTATTTGCTAAGATTTTCTTTCTTACCCTTTTAGCCATAGAGCCACCAGCTTTATCTCCCATGTTATAGTAATTTGCTTTTAGCCGTCGAAGTGCCCGTTCATGGTCATATAGTAGTATTGAGCGGAGGGTGGCCCTGGTCTCAAAGTGCTTTTTGGGATTGAGCCGAAGGATTCTGTTTGTGAAGCTCCTCTAGTTTAGATAGTTGTTGAATGGAATCATCCACCATCTTTCTCCGTTGGCGACTTAATTGGGATGCTATATACACTTCACAAAGGTCTTTACGACCGCAAACCCTTTTAGGGCGTCCTGACTAGTATTATTAAAACGTAACTTTTATTTATAAACTACAAAAACGACATAAGAAAAGAAAAATTGTTTTAAAACTATCAGGGCATCAGGGGATAATGTAGTTATTTTTCACTTGTTATCCACCTTAATCCAGTCACCCACTTATGGGGTATACTAGATTCGGCACTATGGGTTATTGATCTCAATACATATTATTAATGACTTTATTCAGGTAGCTCATTTGGGCCATTCCAAATAGGTTGGGTGTATGCAGCAGTTGGTACACTTCCTTTTGTGTATTAAACAGTGTGTAACTACTGCTTAACTCCTTGCAATACAGTGTCAGCAATTCACTCAGCCCAGTGTTTGTTAGTATTCACAAATCACTGACAGGCGCTCATGTAGCACTTCTCATACATCCAACACATTGTTGCCAATTTAACTATGCACACATTGGCCACTCAATCACGCTCAATGTCTGTTTGGTTTACTGCGCAGACATTTCTGACTGCTGCTGCACGTGTTGTAGCTACTAAATAGGACTGCTGCTGCACATGTTGCTCCCAACAACTCCACACCTACCTATTCTAAACATGCGGTGGATCTATTATGTCCTCATTTTTGTCTGATCCGAATTTGCCCTGTCTAAAAGATATGGCACACTATAACCCCTCCCGACATGTTTCACCGCTGCTGCGGCTTCGTCAGGGGAGTTGGGGCTATACTAGTGTGCCGCGCGCTCCCAGTGACGTCCTTTTATGCACCTTTACATTACCCAGCCTGCACCTCCACTCTCAATCTTCAGACTGCTCCAATCGATTACCGCTCATCTCCACCAGACCAAACCAATTGAACGCTGCATTAGGGATCCGTTACTGACAACAGAGAATTACTCATGGATATTAGTTCATCCTTTAGTGCAATGAAGCACTTGATAAATTGGGGCCGCATAATCCTTGCCTTAAATGTTCATTCATGTATTCCTAAAAGTTTATTTTATGATAATAGGATTCTCATAGTACTGCCCTAATTGAACTGTCATGATTTTTAAAAATTCCCACATTATTTTATGAAAAATACACAGTACTGCATTGCTCATTTTTATTTTTTTATTTTTTATATTTTATATATATATATATTGTATTTTTATATTCCTTTATATTTTTATTAATTGCCAGTAACATTTATTTAATTCAGACATTTCGTGAAGCAATTACTGTTCTATAGCATAAGGTATATATTCCAAATACAATTCAACCTTATATCAATTTGCCATATTTATTGGTACAGTATGGATACATAACATAGTTATGCAATGTTCTACAGCCTTTTTAATTATTTATTGATTTTTAGTTATTTATATGTCTTCTGTAGGGGCCCTATATCCCATGTACTCTATATTGTATAATAGCATCTATACCCCACTCTATTATATAATAGCTATGTACCTTAATGTACTTTCAAAGCTCAATTACATCAGTAGTTTGCTATTACAGTAGGTCCTAGATCATTTATTTTGAATATTTTACTTTTTATTAAGGGGGCAGATGAGTGATTGGCAGGAATTAAGATGTTGCTTTTTTTGGATTGACTATAAATATATGAAGAGGGGGGGGGGGGAGGGAAAGGGCAGGATATAAATGGGTAAGAATTTTTTTTTGTTATTTTTTATTATATCATTGACATCAATTTTGGAGTCTCTGGTATCTTCTCTCATATCAGTTATATTATCACTTTTATTTTAAATAAAGGCCAACCGATAAGTGGTTATGTGGACGAAATACTTAGACCTTTTGTTTCGACCCTTCTGGTAAGTTCAATAAAGCAGACTCAGTTTTAAAGTCAGTATAAAACTGAGTCTGCTTTATTGAACTTACCAGAAGCCATTTGGTTCCAGGAGAAGTACTAGTGGGCTCAGCATGCATGTTGGTATTTGCATCCCTTGATCTGATGAACGCTGTATGGCACCAGACGGGGTTACAAGCAGAGTGTATCTGGCATGCATGCTGCACCTGCACTCCCTGGGTTTTGTGTGGCTGATATGGCCCATAAAAGGTAAGAATTAATGTTAGGGACCACTCGAGAGGCAACCGTGAAGTGGTGGGTGGCTTACATAATTTGGCCAAAATATAAACTAATGCCTCATCTAACATCCAGCATAGTGGCAGGACGGAGCTCTAGCTGCAGTGTGCCATTGCACCTTTGTTTTTACAGTTGTCCACTTTAGCTGACTTTTACGTTCTGCCAATTTTTTTGATGTTGCTGAGCTTCCCACTGGTTCACTTCAGTTTACAAATGCACCACATTGCTGATTTGGCAACTGTCTCACTAATAAGTTTTTATTTTTTTCAGCCTAATGATGGTTTCTTTTACTTGCTTTGACACTTTTTTGGACCACATCTTAAGATGTCCCATGAACAACTACTAAATGCTAATTTAATATATGGAATAAACTAAACTTTTTAGGGACACATGTTTCTGCATCTGCATGTGGCTGAATATAATGAGTAGTGAGTGTAGACCAACTGTGCCAACTAACCAGTTTGACTTTGGACTATCACTAAGGGCATTGTTCTGGCACTCCCCTGGTATTCACCCTTTAATCCCTGTACAGGGATCTGGCAGCTGACCACAGACCTTTCACCAGCCTGTGGATTGATTGACAGCAGCATTTACACCTTACTATGGACTGACTGACCAAAGCAGTCACACCAAACTGTGGAGTGACTGCCAGTAGCATTTACAGCAGATAGAGGACTGACTGACTACAGCATTTACTCCAGACTGTGAACTGACTGACCGCAGCATTTACACAAGACTGATGACTAACTGACCATAGCGTTTACACCAGACTGTGTACTGATTGCAGTATGTACACCAAACTGTGGACTGACCAATGGAATCTTTTACACCAGGCTGTGGACTGAATGCATAATTTACTGTAGGCCAGACCTCAATGTGGCAGCAGCAGACAGGCATGTGCAGCGAGCCCCTGAAGAGCCATGCAGAGGAAGGTAGTGGTAGTGGCCCTGATTGGATGATGTGTGATGGTGTGCTCCCTTATGCCATTTACTCTGGGGATCGGTTCAGTGAAATTGTGGTTCACGGAATCAGGCCAGAAATAAAAGAAGTCTCTCTTTACTAAGTACAAAATAGAAATTGTCGCACATTCTGCAGTAGTTCTACAGTTTCTCTTCCCAGATGATTAGGTATGATGGCTGTCAAAATGACAGATATTGGAACCTCTGGTATGCTGTCATGCTGATGTCTCTCTCCTGAACTTCTAGCTAACAGATGAAAGCTGGCACTTGTGGCTGTAAGTGTCCACTGTGTAATACAGGCTTTTGAGTTGGTCTGGTCTGGATGTGATCTAGGTGATACGTGTCTGAGCCGTAGTCCCACACCTGCAGCAGGATAGCTGTGGTTGCTGGTCACTGACTGTAACACTGTAGCTTTGCAAAATATCTGTCATTTTGTCTTTGAAGTCTCTGGAATAGTGGTCTCATAGATGAGTTGGTTCTCTGGTCCCTTAAGTGCAGGAGCGATAGGACATGCCGTCTGACTCTTAGCTAAGACTCCCCATCTCCTGGCAGGAAGTAGGACTAGGCCACTCCTACCAAGAGGGGCTTAATGGGGTGGTTAGCCCCATTCCCGATGACAATCATACCTCACCTGCTGGCGTACAATGCAAAAATGATATAAAATTACAAACATTACATCGCAAATCATCTTTTTAGATACCCCTGGTCTGGGGTACTGCATATGAAGCTCGGAAACACCACTAGCCTCAGCTACGTAAAAGGCCATGTTTCACCCATTTTCTGGCAGTTAAAACCAGACAGCAAAACACTTCTTTTTTTCTAATCTGTTTTTATTTTCTGATCAGTATCCACATGGGCCCTAGAAACAATGGACAGGAGCTGATCTCATTGACTTCTATAGGAGGATTTTCTAAGTCTGAGCGCTATCATGATGATATCTGGATAACAGGCTAAACTGGATGGACGGATATCTTTTTTTAGCCTTATAAGCTATGTTACTATGTATAGATTTCATTATGATGTCAACAATGTGTAAGTTTTGTTCTAGGATGTTATCTCAATAATGTGTGTATGGTACAAATCATATTAATTAAAATAATGTGTGTATGCCATGATAGTGAGTAAATCTTTGTGAAGCAGCTTCAATGATTTGTGTTTATTTGTAGGATGTGCTAGTAATGTCACAATAACTTGTTTATAGGCTGTATTTTATTGTGGTTATTAATGTTAAGCGAAGCAAAGCATTTGACACCGAATTCGGCCAGAACTTTAGGAAAATTAGTAAATGAATCCGGATTTTCTTGCACTTCATGGTAATGAATCCATTTCTCCTAAAAAGGCGGCTGCATGTGTTACAAAGTCAAAGTAAGAAGCCCGAGAATGCAAGATCACCCATAATGCTATGCAGCCAGCCAATCCGCAGATAGCCATCCTCTGTGATGTCACAGCCCTATAATACCCTCATCCCGCCCAATCTCCGCCATTGTCCTGTGAGCTGAGCAACTGCTCATGCGCTAGGGACAGTGCTGTTGAAAATGATTAATAGAAGAATATTAGAGAGGGAGACATAAGCTGCGTCAGTTTTACTTACTTTTTCCTACATTTACTTAATCTTTAAATGTAATTCATTACCAATAAGATGGAAGCCTTTATTACTCCGCTGCCAACGTGCCAACCAATACCATCCAGTCTGCACCCTTAGGGGGGCCGGATCTTTTGCTGGCTTTACTTCTTCCACTTGTCCGTGTCCTAGAAAAGTCATCAAGATGCAGAGAGAGGAGGAGCTGGATTTTCCTGATGACATATTCTGGAAAATGGAGGTATAGCATGATGTCAGCAGTTTTGTTCTGCCTGACAGAGTGGAAATGGCATTTTTCCATTTCGTAATTGTTTGTAGAAAATGAGTGTTGATGCTTTTCCTCGTTTTCTTTCTTCTGTGGTTTCTTCTGTGTGGTTTTCTGCATTTCTCTTCTTATTCTTTCTCTACTCTCTCCTCTCTCTTCTCTCCCCGGCTCCAGACGCAAGCCCTCCTCATCTGTTTTGTGACTATGATGAGTATTATGCTGGTTTGTTATGTTTTGTGTTATGTTTTGACCTGCAACTGCACCAGTTTAAAGGTACCACACGGCCATTAACAATGAAGAGGGACTATACAGTGCGGTCTTCATTATTAAATGAAAGGAAGCTGTGGGCTAATTGGCTGCGTGGTTCTTCACTGCAGCAACAAATCCAATTTCTTGGCTAACTTTGGCAAAGTTGCCGAATCGAATTTTTGAAAGCTTCGTTCATCTCTAGTGGTTATGTCACAGTGTGCTTTATTATGAGTATGTTACCATAGTGTTTAGTATATCAAGAGATCAGGCATAGCATTAAAACTGAAAAGTGAATGACATTGATTATCTCATTACAATAGCATCTGTCAAGGGTTGGGATATAGAATCAGGCAGCAAATAAACAGTCAGTTCTGAAGTTGATTTATTCAAGTCTGAGTGACTTTAACAAGGGCTAAATTTTGATGGCTATAATGGGGTCTTGTGCAGTACCCTGGTGTGCAGTAGTTACTACCTGCAAAAAGTGGTTGAAGGAAGAACAAACAGTGAACCAGCCACAAGGGCTATGGGTGCCCAAAGATCTCTGATGTTTCGATTCCACAGGAGCTCTTGTACCACAAACTTTTTTCCCTCCTAGATATTTCACAACCAACTGTGAACGGTACTATTGTAAATTGTCATGAAGTGGCAGACCACATAAAGTTACAGAGCAGGATAGCTGAGTGCTGAGGTGCGTGGTGCATGAAAGTTGCAAATGCTCTGCTTATTCAATAACTGCAGAGTTCATAACCTCATCTGACATCAACATCAGCACAAAAACTGTGTGCTGGATGCTTCATGAAATGGGTTTCCATGGCCAGCAGCTAAATGCAAGCCTTACATCACCAAGCGCAATGCCAAGCACCAGAAAGAGTGGTGTAAAGTATACTGCTACTGGACTCTGGAGTGGTGGAAGCTACTGTAGTGATGATCGAGCACCAAAGTATTTGAGTCTTCGGCCCAAACAGATTGCTATATTCGTGTGCTCGGCTGAGCACCCGAATATAATAGAAGTCAATGGGAAACAACCAGGCAACCCCTGCTCTGAAGAGGGGAGGGTGCCTGGTCCATTGGAAAAGGTCAGAAAGTGACAGAAACACCACCGAAATGGATCGGGAACAGCATGGGGACAATGTCTGGATGCATCTTGGACTCTCAGGTTGCTGCTGGGAACCATGTTGTCTGAGTTGTACACCACTTTTACAGACTGACAAAAATACGCACAACCCCCCCCCCCCCTACCCCCGCCTCCCAACAAAAAAAAAAACCGCCAAAAAAACAAACAAAAAAAAAAAACAATTTCACAGGAAAAATTGTTAGGAAACATTCTTTTCTGTATATTCAATTGTATATAAAGTGCAAGCAGCACTCCGAAACAGCCTGTATATCACATAAAGGAGGGCCTCATTCACATTGTGGTACAATTGTTCAGGTAGTGGGACTCCTACACTCATAAAGCCTATGCACTAAGTGAAAGGGCTGCCAAAAGTTACAAGGAACCGGCACTACAATGCACCCTTTATTACACATAAAGTAGGGCATCACACACACAGTTGAAAAATTATGATTGGTGGCCTGCTGGTGACCCTCAAAAACATTAGTTGTGAGGGCCTGCTGCTGAGCTGACCCTCTAAAACATTGGGGGCAAGGGCCTGCAGGTGAGCTGATGCTCTAAAACATTATATGCGAGTGCCTGCTGGTGAGCTGACGCTCTAATACATTATATGCTAGTGCCTGCAGGTGAGCTGACGCTCTAAAACATTATATGCGAGTGCATGCTGTTCAAATGACGCTCTAAAACATTATATGCGAGTGCATGCTGTTCAGCTGACGCTCTAAAACATTATATGCGAGTGCATGCTGTTGAGCTGACCCTATAAAAAAAATTAGATTGGAAGGAATATACAATCTGGATGATGAGGAGGAGAAAACAACATTCAGCCATATACTCTTTTTTGTGGTGGAAAAGGTGCATGGGAATACACTACAGTAGATTGAGTACATTATAAATGATAGATTGAAATTGCCTTTATGTTCATCATCAGCTCAGCTCTAATCTGGTGGAGTTGAGAAGTCAGGGGCAATCCAGGCCTTGTTCATTTTTATCTGCGTCAACCTGTCAGCATTGCCAGTGGACAAGCGGATACGCTTATCTGTTATAATGCCACTAGCAGCATTAAATACACGCCCAGATAAAATTCGGGCGGTAGGCCAGCATCGCCAAGGCGTAGAGCGCAAGTTCATGCCACATGTCCAGCTTGGAAACCCAGTAGTTGTAAGGCACTGAGGGATCATTTAGGACGCTGACACGGTCTGCTATGTATTCCTTCACCATCTTTCAAAACCTTTCCCTCTTTGTACCACTAGGCCGCGCTTCAGGGTGAGGTTGCTGGTGGGGTGTCATGAAAGTGTCCCTTGCCTTGGTGAGTGTTGCCCTGCCTTTGTTGGAACTGCTGTGTGTTCCCCTTGTCTCCCTTACTCTGTTGCCTCAGGAAGTACAGACTCTGCCGGCCGCATTGTCAGATGGAAAATTTTGGAGCAATCTCTCAAGTACCTACTAGTATTGCACTGTTTTACCCGTCCTCTCCACACAGGAATGAGAGAAGTTCTCTTTGTAGCGGGGGTCGAGAAGGGTGAACACCCAGTAATCCGTGTAATCTAAAGTGCATATTACGCAAGGGTCGCGGAAAGGCAGCCTAACATGAAATCAGCCATGTGTGCCAGAGTACCAACAGGCAAGACGTCGATGTCGACATCAGGATGACTCTCCATCTCCTCATCCTCCTCCTCCTCTTCTGCCCATCCACATTGAAATAGATGGAATTAAAGTTCAATGGGTACTACCCTCTGTAGCAGAGGCAACTGTCTCCACCTCCTCCTCTTCATGGCTCAATTTACGCACCATTTCCTCGTCTGCCACGTTCAGAGCGTCCTCCTTAATTGTGAGCAGCGATCGTTTCAGTAGACACAGCAGTGGGATGGTTACGCTGATAACCTCACAGAGGTCGGACATCAATGCCAACTCCTTACTTGTGAATAGTGGCAGTTGACTCGAAAGGTGACGAACATGTTGCAGCTGGTATTCCACAACTGCCCTCTGCTGCTCACAAAGCCTGGCCAACATGTAGAACGTAAAGTTCATGTCACACAACAGTGGGTGAGCTGGAAGCCGCAAGCGCTGCTGCAGCATTGACAGACCAGCTGAAGCTGTGGACGACTTGCAGAAATGGGCAGACATGCGGCACGCCTTCACTAGTCGCTCTTGCAGACTGGGGTAGGTTTTAATAAACCGCCAAACCACTAAGTTTAAGACGTGGGCTAGCCATGGGATGTGTGGTTGCCAAGCTCCAAAGCCACCACCAAGTTACGGCCATTGTCAGACACAACTATGCCTGGTTGTAGGTTGAGTGGCGAGAGCCACAGCTCTGTCTGCCGCTTACCCACAGCAGTACTACACTGCTTCCAGCTAGTGACTGATGGCTGACTGCTGCTGGAGGTGGAAGTGGAGGAGGAGAAGTGGGGGTTGGATCCAGTAACATAGCTTCTGGTGGAGACCCTGATGGATGTAGGGCCCACAATCCTGGGCGTGGGTAGCACCTGTGCCATCCCAGGGTACGACTCACTCCCGGCTTCCACAACATTCACCCAGTGTGCGGTCAGGGAAATGTAGCGTCCCTGGCCACCAGCACTTGTCCATGTGTCCATGGTGAAGTGGACCTTCCCAGTAAGTGCGTTGGTCAGGGCATGGGTGATGTTCTGGGACACATGCTAGTGTAAGGCGGGCATGGCACACCGTGAAAAATAGTGGCAGCTGGGAACTGCGTACCGAGGGACGGATGGCCGCCGACATCAGGCTGCGGAAGGCGTCAGTGTCCACAAGCCTAAATAGCAACATTTCAAGGTCCAGCAATTTCGAAAGTTGCGCATTTAGTGCTATGGCCTGTGGGTGGGTATTTGCGCTTGCGTTCAAATGCCTGTGTTATGGACATTTGTACACTGCGCTGGGACAGGGAAGTGGATGTTGTTGCTGATGGTTCAGGCGACGGTCCAGGTGCAGGGCGAGGGGCATCCGGGCCTGCGCCTTCGACAGGGGATTGCCCAGCAGTGCGTAACACAGGGGAAGAGGAGGCAGTGGTGTGACCCGCAGACCCAGATTGTGGACCCAGGTGTTCGGCTCACTTATTAGGGTGCTTGGATGCCATGTGGTGGTGAGATTGCTAGTGTTCACGCCTCGGCTCATTTTGGTACGGCACAGGTTGAAAACTACCACTTTTTTCTGCACTTTCCTCAAAAAAGTGCCATACTGCGGAACACCTACCCCTTGGCAAGGTAGATTTACGCCAAACATGGCGTGTGGGATTCGGCTGAGTACCGCCATGTGCAGAGCATAGTGATGATCGAGCCAAACCGGTATTCGGCCGAGCATGCTCGCTCATCCCTAGTGGAAGCATGTTCTTTAGAGTGACAAATCACACTTCTTCATCTGGGAGTCTGAGGAATGAGTCTGGGGTTGGTATACGCCAGGAGGAGGGAGGAAGGGTAATGCTATAGGGTTGTTTTTCTTACCACCATTTCTAGGGCCATTACCAGGACAGTGTTTCACTTTATTTGGGGCTCCAAAATGGACGCAGTGAAGTGAGCAATCACGTACAAAAAGCCCCGCACGGGTGGGAGGGGCATACTGGACTTTCCTACTCTACTGCTGATCGCCTTTATTTGTCACTGTCTTCGCTGGATTCTGAGAACTGCTAATGGCCATGCAGGCAAGGCCATGTTTCGCTTCTTTCTCACACCCCAAAATGGTTTCATTAAAAGCTACAGATCGTCCCGCAAAAATTGAGCCCTCACACAGCTCCGTAGACATAACTAGAGATGAGTAAATTTCCGTTTATGAAATTTGTTTGCAATTAGTTTACTGGTAAAGGGTGAATTGCGTTATGGATTCCGTTACCACGCACCATAATGCAATTCTATGACGGAATGCATTATGGAATGCCTTTAGAGGCATTCTTCCGTTATTCATGCCGTCATAATACAATAGAAGTCTATTGGCTGCAAAACGGATCCGTCCCGTTCCGTTATGCAGGAGAGGACTCGGGACGGAACCGTTATGCAGCCCATAGACTTCTATTATGACGGAATGAATAACGGAAGAATGCCTCTAAAGGTATGGGGGTCAAAATGTGGCAATGAAAACAAATAAAAAAAAATTCCAAAGTTTTTAGGTATATTTTTCAGTATTAAAGATCAAGAAAACTATACAAGTGACCCAGAGAATGGGAACAAGTCAGTTTTACTACATGGTCAATGCTGTAAAAACTGTGGTGGAATTGCATTTTTCCAGCGTACTCAAGTTAGGGTTCAATAGTGTTCCTGGGTGTTGTAGTGCAGTTATGACCACTAACCTGGGACAGGCCGACTCTCTGGTTCTTCTGCTAGGACAGGTACTTATAGGTAGAGTTCGTGACGCCAGTGCCAATTAACGGTGGCACACCATTTGTTGATAGTAGGAATAATTGAGGAACCACGTTGCAATAAAACAGAACTTGAACTTTACTGAAGCTTGGATAGTAATCATGCATATAAATGGATGGAAACGCAGTTCCTTAATACATAGCAGTTGCAGAGTAGTTTCGGATGAATAGATAACAGATGAATGTCGCAGGCCTAAATCTGCACAGGGATTTGACTCTCCACTATTTCCTCAGGTTCTCTATAGATACAGGTGACTTCAGTTCTTCTGACCTGTCTATTCCTGGATTACTTTATAATCCAAGGCCCAAATGTAGTGTACGGGAGCTGTAATGCCCGTCACTACAGAAGGGTCACTGGTGTGCTGTCGTTTCCCCTTTATTTATGGGGAGGTTGGTATAAATAATCTTCAGATGTAATGTAATGCTATGCACTTCCCTGTTACTGTGATTATTGCATGTGCAGGCCTGCTAGGGATTTTATTCCAGCTCTAGTCACTAGAGGGAGCTAGGGAGCCCTAGGTTATATAAGGCCCAGTCAGGGAAGGCACAAGCAGTTGAAGCCCAGGCCTTGAGCCTGTAAGGAGTCTAAGCCCAGGCCCTGAGCCTGTAAAGTCAAGCCCAGGCCATGAGGCCTGTGAAGGCAGTGCAGGCCTGGAGCCTGCCGACTAGGAGAGGGCATTTCAGTCCCTGTAACCGGGTTCCAGATCCAAGGAGAAGGTTCCCCTCCTGAGTCCGTATTTACAGTAGGAGGAAGCTGAGAGAGGCAGAGCCAAGTACAGAGAAAGCAAGAGGTACTACAAATACCAGAGGAGGTACTCAGTAATTGTTGACCCAAGGATATACGCCAGATTGAGGGCATTGGGGCCTTGGAGGAAAGTGTCTACATTTCCAGGATCAGACAGGTAGAGAGTGCAAGCCGCCTGTACTGCAAGAGTCCTGTGTGTTAACCCTCTGTGATCACCTTGCTATGTCAGAGACTGCCGTATGTACTGTAACCTGTAACTTACTGAAACCAACCGTCTTCAAAGGAACTGCGCTTCCATCTATGTCCGTGTATGATAACCATCAAGTACTTCAGTAAAGTTCAAGTTCTGTTTTATCATAACGTGGTTCCTCAGTTATTCCTACTATCAGCAAACGGTGTGCCACCGTTACTTGGCACTGGCGTCACGAACATTACCAATCACTACCTGCTCTTACAGAGAGTCAGCCGTCTCAGGTTAGTGGTCACCATTGCACTACAACATTCAGGAACACTATTAACCCTAACTTGAGTACGCTGTACCTCTCTTTTGGCGTCACGAACAGGATACGCACGCTTATTAGTGCAAGAAGCGTGAACTTTGTGCCTTATCCAGTTTGCCCTGTGACCAATGTGACAAATTGCCTGTTTATTTGAAGTGGACTTTGTGGACTGAAAAACATACAAAAAGTGTCCCTAAAACCTCTAAAAAGCGCTGTGCTGTGTTGCGCTATCAAGAGGAAGAAAATCGCCACATGCAAGAGTGTTTTTGTGGACTTTTATTCATCCTGCTTGCTGTCAGTGAATAGCCGCATCATGGCGCCCAAGATGGCCGCCGGCGCCATTGGACTTCTTCCTGCACCATCACTATCCTCAGTGGCGCGAAAATTTGGCGCCAAAACCCTCCAAGAGGGAGGAGAAAGCTGCCCTGGGATACCGCCCACCTTGATGGATTATAATGTGGCCGCCTACCCTATTGCGTTATACCTAGGGGGCGGGCCTGAGTTGAGGAGAGATCTGCCCAGCCCGAGGGAGGAGTCTGTGAGTAAGCTGAGTGAAGCTGAAAAGAAGATGGCGACGCTGAGCGATGAGATGCCCGAGCCAGAGCCCACGTGGGAGTGGGGCGCCACTCCACCAGTCTCCCCTACACCGGAGGCCTGGAATCCTCCAGCCTGGACCACCGGACCGGAAGAAGACTCACCGGACCGAGATGTAACCTGTCATCGGCACCCGCAATGGCCGACACTGATGGCGGAGCTGCAGGCTGCGGTTGCGCACAAGACTACCGCCCGGAAGAAGCGGTTCGAGGAGATGGCAAAATCTATCCAGGAAGATCCGTTCCAGGGTAAGCCGCAGTTAGAGCGACGCCGGGGTATCGTTGTGGCATTCGACAAGGCCAGAGGATTCGGGTTTATCCAGGAGTTGGGTACAGGCCGGGACTTTTATGTGAACAGGCGCTCAGTGAAGCGCCACTATCTACCCGATCGCCTGGATAAGCCTCCTCCTATCAAAATTGTACGGGGTGACGGTTTCCAAATATGGCCTGCGAGGCCAGAACAATTGCTGCGGGAGTCCAGTGATTGTTCCTCTGGAGAGGAGTCAGAGGAGTTTGACACGCACCTGTGAGTGGGCCTGCTAGGCCATTTTTGTTGAAACCTCACAGGTACATCATACTTGTTGCAGGAACTGTCCCTTTAAGTTTGTCAGACTGGTGGAGCTTGCTGCCAGTTCCCCACGGCCGGTGGCATTTTTGTGAAGATAAGTTGCCACTGTGGAACCACTGCTCCCAGCCTGCCTTGTTGGTTTCCGGGACACCCTGCCTGCTTTGAAAAATCTCAACAAATCCAAGTTGTGCTTTTATTTGCACCTTTTTCCC
>JAKVIS010002482.1:0-22552 GCA_033119425.1 Bufotes viridis | reverse complement strand
CAGAACAAAATATATGTTTTGGCAGACACGATTATACTTTGCCAGCCACAGCTGAAACCACTGATTTATGGAATTGCTATTTTGGCAATTGAATTTCACCCCAGAACAAAATATACCCTTATAAGGACATATTAACACTTGGCCTGCAACAGCTGGGACACCAGATTCAGGGTATTGCTATTTTGGCAATTGAATTTCACCCCAGAACAAAATATACCCTTTACGGACAGATTAACACTTGTCCTGCAACAGCTGGGACAACAGATTCAGGGTATTGCTATTTTGGCAATTGAATTTAACCCCAGAACAAAATATACCCTTTACGGACAGATTAACACTTGGCCTGCAACAGCTGGGACACCAGATTAAGGGTATTGCTATTTTGGCAATTGAATTTCACCCCAGAACAAAATATACCCTTTACGGACAGATTAACACTTGGCCTGCAACAGCTGGGACACCAGATTCAGGGTATTGCTATTTTGGCAATAGAATTTAACCGCAGAACAAAATATACTCTTTTACGGACAGATTAACACTTGGCCTGCAACAGCTGGGACACCAGATACAGGTTATTGCTATTTTGGCAATTGAATTTAACCCCAGAACAAAATATATGTTTTGGCGGACACTATTATACTTTGCCAGCCACAGCTGAAACCACTGATTTATGGAATTGCTCTTTTGGCAATTGAATTTCACCCCAGAACAAAATATACCCTTATACGGACAGATTAGCACTTGGCCTGCAACAGCTGGGACACCAGATTCAGGGTATTGCTATTTTGGCAATTGAATTTCACCCCAGAACAAAATATACCCTTTTACGGACAGATTAAAACTTGGCCTGCAACAGCTGTGACACCAGATTCTCGGTATTGCTATTTTGGCAATTGAATTTCACCCTAGTACAAAATATACCCTTTTACGGACAGATTAACACTTGGCCTGCAACAGCTGGGACACCAGATTCAGGGTATTGCTATTTTGGCAATTGAATTTCACCCCAAAACAAAATATATGTTTTGGCAGACACTATTATACTTTGCCAGCCACAGCTGAAACCACAGATTTATGGAATTGCTCTTTTGGCAATTGAATTTCACCCCAGAACAAAATATACCCTTATACGGACAGATTAACACTTGGCCTGCAACAGCTGGGACACCAGATTCAGGGTATTGCTATTTTGGCAATTGAATTTCACCCCAGAACAAAATATACCCTTTTACGGACAGATTAACACTTGGCCTGCAACAGCTGGGACACCAGATTCAGGGTATTGCTATTTTGGCAATTGAATTTCACCCCAGAACAAAATATATGTTTTGGCGGACACTATTATACTTTGCCAGCCACAGCTGAAACCACTGATTTATGGTATTGCTATTTTGGCAATTGAATTTCACCCCAGAACAAAATATACCCTTTTACGGACAGCCTAACACTTGGCCTGCAACAGCTGGGACACCAGATTCAGGGTATTGCTATTTTGGCAATTGAATTTCAGTCCAGAACAAAATATATGTTTTGGCGGACACTAATATACTTTGCCAGCCTCAGCTTAAACCACTGATTTATGGTATTTCTATTTTGTCAATTGAATTTCACCCCAGGACAAAATATACCCTTTTACGGACAGATTAACACTTGGCCTGCAACAGCTGGGACACCAGATTCAGGGTATTACTATTTTGGCAATTGAATTTCACCCCAGGACAAAATATACCCTTTTACGGACAGATTAACACTTGGCCTGCAACAGCTGGGACACCAGATTCAGGGTATTGCTATTTTGGCAATTGAATTTAACCCCAGAACAAAATATATGTTTTGGCGGACACTATTATACTTTGCCAGTCACAGCTGAAACCACTGATTTATGGTACTGCTATTTTGGCAATTAAATTTCACCCCAGAACAAAATATACCCTTTACGGACAGCCTAACACTTGGCCTGCAACAGCTGGGACACCAGATTCAGGGTATTGCTATTTTGGCAATTGAATTTCAGTCCAGAACAAAATATATGTTTTGGCGGACACTAATATACTTTGCCAGCCTCAGCTTAAACCACTGATTTATGGTATTTCTATTTTGTCAATTGAATTTCACCCCAGGACAAAATATACCCTTTACGGACAGATTAACACTTGGCCTGCAACAGCTGGGACACCAGATTCAGGGTATTGCTATTTTGGCAATTGAATTTCACCCCAGAACAAAATATACCCTTTTACGGACAGCCTAACACTTGGCCTGCAACAGCTGGGACACCAGATTCAGGGTATTGCTATTTTGGCAATTGAATTTCAGTCCAGAACAAAATATATGTTTTGGCGGACACTATTATACTTTGCCAGCCTCAGCTGAAACCACTGATTTATGTATTTCTATTTTGGCAATTGAATTTCACCCAAGGACAAAATATACCCTTTTATGGACAGATTAACACTTGGCCTGCAACAGCTGGGACACCAGATTCAGGGTATTGCTATTTTGGCAATTGAATTTCACCCCAGTACAAAATATACCCTTTTGATGACAGATTAACGCTTGTCCTGCAAAAGCTGGGACACCAGATTCAGGGTATTGCTATTTTGGCAATTGAATTTCACCCCAGAAAAAAATATTCCCTTTACGGACAGATTAACACTTGGCCTGCAACAGCTGGGACACCAGATTCAGGGTATTGCTATTTTGGCAATTGAATTTCACCCCAGAACAAAATATACCCTTTTGCTGACAGAATAACACTTGGCCTGCAAAAGCTGGGACACCAGATTCAGGGTATTGCTATTTTGGCAATTGAATTTCACCCCAGAACAAAATATACCCTTTTACGGACAGATTAACACTTGGCCTGCAACAGCTGGGACACCAGATTCAGGGTATTGCTATTTTGGCAATTGAATTTTACCCCAGAACAAAATATATGTTTTGGCGGACACTATTATACTTTGCCAGTCACAGCTGAAACCACTGATTTATGGTATTGCTATTTTGGCAATTAAATTTCACCCCAGAACAAAATATACCCTTTTACGGACATATTAAAACTTGGCCTGCAACAGCTGTGACACCAGATTCTGGGTATTGCTATTTTGGCAATTGAATTTCACCCTAGTACAAAATATACCCTTTTACGGACAGATTAACACTTGGCCTGCAACAGCTGGGACACCAGATTCAGGGTATTGCTATTTTGGCAATTGAATTTCACCCCAGAACAAAATATATGTTTTGGCGGACACTATTATACTTTGCCAGCCACAGCTGAAACCACTGATTTATGGTATTGCTATTTTGGCAATTGAATTTCACCCCAGAACAAAATATACCCTTTTACGGACAGCCTAACACTTGGCCTGCAACAGCTGGGACACCAGATTCAGGGTATTGCTATTTTGGCAATTGAATTTCAGTCCAGAACAAAATATATGTTTTGGCGGACACTAATATACTTTGCCAGCCTCAGCTTAAACCACTGATTTATGGTATTTCTATTTTGTCAATTGAATTTCACCCCAGGACAAAATATACCCTTTACGGACAGATTAACACTTGGCCTGCAACAGCTGGGACACCAGATTCAGGGTATTACTATTTTGGCAATTGAATTTCACCCCAGGACAAAATATACCCTTTACGGACAGATTAACACTTGGCCTGCAACAGCTGGGACACCAGATTCAGGGTATTGCTATTTTGGCAATTGAATTTAACCCCAGAACAAAATATATGTTTTGGCGGACACTATTATACTTTGCCAGTCATAGCTGGAAACCACTGATTTATGGTACTGCTATTTTGGCAATTAAATTTCACCCCAGAACAAAATATACCCTTTACGGACAGCCTAACACTTGGCCTGCAACAGCTGGGACACCAGATTCAGGGTATTGCTATTTTGGCAATTGAATTTCAGTCCAGAACAAAATATATGTTTTGGCGGACACTAATATACTTTGCCAGCCTCAGCTTAAACCACTGATTTATGGTATTTCTATTTTGTCAATTGAATTTCACCCCAGGACAAAATATACCCTTTACGGACAGATTAACACTTGGCCTGCAACAGCTGGGACACCAGATTCAGGGTATTGCTATTTTGGCAATTGAATTTCACCCCAGAACAAAATATACCCTTTACGGACAGCCTAACACTTGGCCTGCAACAGCTGGGACACCAGATTCAGGGTATTGCTATTTTGGCAATTGAATTTCAGTCCAGAACAAAATATATGTTTTGGCGGACACTATTATACTTTGCCAGCCTCAGCTGAAACCACTGATTTATGTATTTCTATTTTGGCAAGTGAATTTCACCCAAGGACAAAATATACCCTTTTATGGACAGATTAACACTTGGCCTGCAACAGCTGGGACACCAGATTCAGGGTATTGCTATTTTGGCAATTGAATTTCACCCCAGTACAAAATATACCCTTTTGATGACAGATTAACGCTTGTCCTGCAAAAGCTGGGACACCAGATTCAGGGTATTGCTATTTTGGCAATTGAATTTCACCCCAGAAAAAAATATTCCCTTTTACGGACAGATTAACACTTGGCCTGCAACAGCTGGGACACCAGATTCAGGGTATTGCTATTTTGGCAATTGAATTTCACCCCAGAACAAAATATACCCTTTTACGGACAGATTAACACATGGCCTGCAACAGCTGGGACACCAGATTCAGGGTATTGCTATTTTGGCAATTGAATTTAACCGCAGAACAAAATATACACTTTTACGGACAGAGTAACACTTGGCCTGCAACAGCTGGGACACCAGATACAGGGTATTGCTATTTTGGCAATTGTATTTCACCCCAGAACAAAATATATGTTTTGGCGGACACTATTATAATTTGCCAGCCACAGCTGAAACCACTGATTTATGGTAATGCTATTTTGGCAATTGAATTTCACCGCAGAACAAAATATACCCTTTTAGGGACAGATTAAAACTTGGCCTGCAACAGCTGGGACACCAGATTAAGGGTATTGCTATTTTGGCAATTGAATTTCACCCCAGAACAAAATATACCCTTTTATGGACAGATTAACACTTGGCCTGCAACTGCTGAAACACCAGATTCAGGGTATTGCTATTTTGGCAATTGAATTTAACCCCAGAACAAAATATATGTTTTGGCGGACACTATTATACTTTGCCAGTCACAGCTGAAACCACTGATTTATGGTACTGCTATTTTGGCAATTAAATTTCACCCCAGAACAAAATATACCCTTTTACGGACATATTAAAACTTGGCCTGCAACAGCTGTGACACCAGATTCAGGGTATTGCTATTTTGGCAATTGAATTTCACCCTAGTACAAAATATACCCTTTTACGGACAGATTTACACTTGGCCTGCAACAGCTGGGACACCAGATTCAGGGTATTGCTATTTTGGCAATTGAATTTCACCCCAGAACAAAATATATGTTTTGGCAGACACTATTATACTTTGCCAGCCACAGCTCAAACCACTGATTTATGGTATTGCTATTTTGGCAATTGAATTTCACCCCAGAACAAAATATACCCTTTTAGGGACAGCCTAACACTTGGCCTGCAACAGCTGGGACACCAGATTCAGGGTATTGCTATTTTGGCAATTGAATTTCACCCCAGAACAAAATATACCCTTTTACGGACAGATTAACACTTGGCCTGCAACAGCTGGGACGCCAGATTCAGGGTATTGCTATTTTGGCAATTGAATTTAACCGCAGAACAAAATATACACTTTTTCGGACAGATTAACACTTGGCCTGCAACAGCTGGGACACCAGATACAGGGTATTGCTATTTTGGCAATTGAATTTCACCCCAGAACAAAATATATGTTTTGGCGGACACTATTATAATTTGCCAGCCACAGCTGAAACCACTGATTTATGGAATTGCTATTTTGGCAATTGAATTTCACCCCAGAACAAAATATATCCTTTTAAGGACAGATTAACACTTGGCCTGCAACAGCTGGGACACCAGATTCAGGGTATTGCTATTTTGGCAATTTAATTTTACCCCAGAACAAAATATATGTTTTGGCGGACACTATTATACTTTGCCGGTCAGAGCTGAAACCACTGATTTATGTTATGGCTATTTTTGCAATTTAATTTCACCCCAGAACAAAATATACCCGTTTACGGACATATTAAAACTTGGCCTGCAACAGCTGTGACACCAGATTCAGGGTATTGCTATTTTGGCAATTGAATTTCACCCCAGAACAAAATATACCCTTTTACGGACAGATTAACATTTGGCCTGCAACAGCTGGGACACCAGATTCCGGGTATTGCTATTTTGGCAATTGAATTTCAGCCCAGAACAAAATATACAGTTTTACGGACAGATTAACACTTGTCCTGCAACAGCTGGGACACCAGATTCAGGGTATTGCTATTTTGGCAATTGAATTTCACCCCAGAACAAAATATACCCTTTTACGGACATATTAAAACTTGGCCTGCAACAGCTGGGACACCAGATTCCGGGTATTGCTATTTTGGCAATTGAATTTCACCCCAGAACAAAATATACCCTTTACGGACAGATTAACACTTGTCCTGCAACAGCTGGGACACCAGATTCAGGGTATTGCTATTTTGGCAATTGAATTTCACCCCAGAACAAAATATACCCTTTTACGGACATATTAAAACTTGGCCTGCAACAGCTGGGACACCAGATTCCGGGTATTGCTATTTTGGCAATTGAATTTCACCCCAGAACAAAATATACAGTTTTACGGAGAGATTAACACTTGTCCTGCAACAGCTGGGACACCAGATTCAGGGTATTGCTATTTTGGCAATTGAATTTCACCCCAGAACAAAATATACCCTTTTACGGACAGATGAACACTTGTCATGCAACAGCTGGGACGCCAGATTCAGTGTATTGCTATTTTGGCAATTGAATTTCACCCCAGACCAAAATATACCCTTTTACGGACAGATTAACACTTGGCCTGCAACAGCTGGGACACCAGATTCAGGGTATTGCTATTTTGGCAATTGAATTTCACCCCAGAACAAAATGTACTCTTTTACGGACAGATTAACACTTGGCCTGCAACAGCTGGGACACCAGATTCAGGGTATTGCTATTTTGGAAATTGAATTTCACCCCAGAACAAAATATACCCTTTTGCTGACAGAATAACACTTAGCCTGCAAAAGCTGTGACACCAGATTCAGGGTATTGCTATTTTGGCAATTGAATTTCACCCCAGAACAAAATATACCCTTTTACGGACAGATTAACACTTGGCCTGCAACAGCTGGGACACCAGATTCAGGGTATTGCTATTTTGGCAATTTAATTTTACCCCAGAACAAAATATATGTTTTGGCGGACACTATTATACTTTGCCGGTCAGAGCTGAAACCACTGATTTATGGTATTGCTATTTTTGCAATTGAATTTCACCCCAGAACAAAATATACCCTTTTACGGACATATTAAAACTTGGCCTGCAACAGCTGTGACACCAGATTCAGGGTATTGCTATTTTGGCAATTGAATTTCACCCCAGAACAAAATATACCCTTTTACGGACAGATTAACACTTGGCCTGCAACAGCTGGGACACCAGATTCCGGGTATTGCTATTTTGGCAATTGAATTTCACCCCAGAACAAAATATACCGCTTTACGGACAGATTAACACTTGTCCTGCAACAGCTGGGACACCAGATTCAGGGTATTGCTATTTTGGCAATTGAATTTCACCCCAGAACAAAATATACCCTTTACGGACAGATTAACACTTAGCCTGCAACAGCTGGGACACCAGATTCCGGGTATTTCTATTTTGGCAATTGAATTTCACCCCAGAACAAAATATACAGTTTTACGGACAGATTAACACTTGTCCTGCAACAGCTGGGACACCAGATTCAGGGTATTGCTATTTTGGCAATTGAATTTCACCCCAGAACAAAATATACCCTTTTACGGACAGATTAACACTTGGCCTGCAACAGCTGGGACACCAGATTCGGGTATTGCTATTATGGCAATTAAATTTCACCCCAGAACAAAATATACCCTTTTACGGAGAGATTAACACTTGTCCTGCAACAGCTGGGACACCAGATTCAGGGTATTGCTATTTTGGCAATTGAATTTCACCCCAGAACAAAATATACCCTTTACGGACAGATGAACACTTGTCATGCAACAGCTGGGACGCCAGATTCAGTGTATTGCTATTTTGGCAATTGAATTTCACCCCAGAACAAAATATATGTTTTGGCAGACACTATTATACTTTGCCAGCCACAGCTGAAACCATTGATTTATGGAATTGCTATTTTGGCAATTGAATTTGACCCCAGAACAAAATATACCCTTATAAGGACATATTAACACTTGGCCTGCAACAGCTGGGACACCAGATTCAGGGTATTGCTATTTTGGCAATTGAATTTCACCCCAGAACAAAATATATGTTTTGGCGGACACTATTATACTTTGCCAGCCACAGCTGAAACCACTGATTTATGGTATTGCTATTTTGGCAATTGAATTTCACCCCAGAACAAAATATACCCTTTTAGGGACAGATTAAAACTTGGCCTGCAACAGATGGGACACCAGATTAAGGGTATTGCTATTTTGGCAATTGAATTTCACCCCAGAACAAAATATACCCTTTACGGACAGATTAACACTTGTCCTGCAACAGCTGGGACAACAGATTCAGGGTATTGCTATTTTGGCAATTGAATTTCACCCCAGAACAAAATATACCCTTTTACGGACAGATTAACACATGGCCTGCAACAGCTGGGACATCAGATTCAGGGTATTGCTATTTTGGCAATTGAATTTAACCGCAGAACAAAATATACACTTTTACGGACAGATTAACACTTGGCCTGCAACAGCTGGGACACCAGATACAGGGTATTGCTATTTTGGCAATTGTATTTCACCCCAGAACAAAATCTATGTTTTGGCGGACACTATTATAATTTGCCAGCCACAGCTGAAACCACTGATTTATGGTAATGCTATTTTGGCAATTGAATTTCACCGCAGAACAAAATATACCCTTTAGGGACAGATTAAAACTTGGCCTGCAACAGCTGGGACACCAGATTAAGGGTATTGCTATTTTGGCAATTGAATTTCACCCCAGAACAAAATATACCCTTTTATGGACAGATTAACACTTGGCCTGCAACTGCTGAAACACCAGATTCAGGGTATTGCTATTTTGGCAATTGAATTTAACCCCAGAACAAAATATATGTTTTGGCGGACACTATTATACTTTGCCAGTCACAGCTGAAACCACTGATTTATGGTACTGCTATTTTGGCAATTAAATTTCACCCCAGAACAAAATATACCCTTTTACGGACATATTAAAACTTGGCCTGCAACAGCTCTGACACCAGATTCAGGGTATTGCTATTTTGGCAATTGAATTTCACCCTAGGACAAAATATACCCTTTACGGACAGATTTACACTTGGCCTGCAACAGCTGGGACACCAGATTCAGGGTATTGCTATTTTGGCAATTGAATTTCACCCCAGAACAAAATATATGTTTTGGCAGACACTATTATACTTTGCCAGCCACAGCTCAAACCACTGATTTATGGTATTGCTATTTTGGCAATTGAATTTCACCCCAGAACAAAATATACCCTTTTAGGGACAGCCTAACACTTGGCCTGCAACAGCTGGGACACCAGATTCATGGTATTGCTATTTTGGCAATTGAATTTCAGTCCAGAACAAAATATATGTTTTGGCGGACACGAATATACTTTGCCAGCCTCAGCTTAAACCACTGATTTATGGTATTTCTATTTTGTCAATTGAATTTCACCCCAGGACAAAATATACCCTTTACGGACAGATTAACACTTGGCCTGCAACAGCTGGGACACCAGATTCAGGGTATTGCTATTTTGGCAATTGAATTTCACCCCAGAACAAAATATACCGCTTTACGGACAGATTAACACTTGTCCTGCAACAGCTGGGACAACAGATTCAGGGTATTGCTATTTTGGCAATTGAATTTCACCCCAGAACAAAAAATATATTTTGGCGGACACTATTATACTTTGCCAGCCACAGCTGAAACCACTGATTTATGGTATTGCTATTTTGGCAATTGAATTTCACCCCAGAACAAAATATACCCTTTTAGGGACAGATTAACACTTGGCCTGCAACAGATGGGACACCAGATTAAGGTTATTGCTATGTTGGCAATTGAATTTCACCCCAGAACAAAATAAACCCTTTTACGGACAGATTAACACTTGTCCTGCAACAGCTGGGACAACAGATTCAGGGTATTGCTATTTTGGCAATTGAATTTCACCCCAGAACAAAATATACCCTTTTACGGACAAATTAACACTTGACCTGCAACAGCTGGGACACCAGATTCAGGGTATTGCTATTTTGGCAATTGAATTTCACCCCAAAACAAAATATATGTTTTGGCAGACACTATTATACTTTGCCAGCCACAGCCGAAACCACTGATTTATGGAATTGCTATTTTGGCAATTGAATTTCACCCCAGAACAAAATATACCCTTATACCGACAGATTAACACTTGGCCTGCAACAGCTGGGACACTAGATTCAGGGTATTGCTATTTTGGCAATTGAATTTCACCCCAGAACAAAATATACCCATTTACGGACAGATTAACACTTGGCCTGCAACATCTGGGACACCAGATTCAGGGTATTGCTATTTTGGCAATTGAATTTCACCCCAGAACAAAATATACCCTTTACGGACAGATTAACACTTGGCCTGCAACAGCTGGGACACCAGATTCCGGGTATTGCTATTTTGGCAATTGAATTTCACCCCAGAACAAAATATACCGTTTTACGGACAGATTAACACTTGTCCTGCAACAGCTGGGACACCAGATTCAGGGTATTGCTATTTTGGCAATTGAATTTCACCCCAGAACAAAATATACCCTTTTACGGACAGATTAACACTTGGCCTGCAACAGCTGGGAAACCAGATTCGGGTATTGCTATTTTGGCAATTGAATTTCACCCCAGAACAAAATATACCCTTTTACGGACAGATTCACACTTGTCCTGCAACAGCTGGGACACCAGATTCAGGGTATTGCTATTTTGGCAATTGAATTTCACCCCAGAACAAAATATACCCTTTTACGGACAGATTAACACTTGGCCTGCAACAGCTGGGACACCAGATTCCGTGTATTGCTATTTTGGCAATTGAATTTCACCCCAGAACAAAATATACCCTTTTACGGAGAGATTAACACTTGTCCTGCAACAGCTGGGACACCAGATTCAGGGTATTGCTATTTTGGCAATTGAATTTCACCCCAGAACAAAATATACCCTTTTACGGACAGATTAACACTTGTCATGCAACAGCTGGGACGCCAGATTCAGGGTATTGCTATTTTGGCAATTGAATTTCACCCCAGAACAAAATATACCCTTTTACGGACAGATTAACACTTGGCCTGCAACAGCTGGGACACCAGATTCAGGGTATTGCTATTTTGGCAATTGAATTTCACCCCAGAACAAAATATATGTTTTGGCAGACACGATTATACTTTGCCAGCCACAGCTGAAACCACTGATTTATGGAATTGCTATTTTGGCAATTGAATTTCACCCCAGAACAAAATATACCCTTATAAGGACATATTAACACTTGGCCTGCAACAGCTGGGACACCAGATTCAGGGTATTGCTATTTTGGCAATTGAATTTCACCCCAGAACAAAATATACCCTTTACGGACAGATTAACACTTGTCCTGCAACAGCTGGGACAACAGATTCAGGGTATTGCTATTTTGGCAATTGAATTTAACCCCAGAACAAAATATACCCTTTTACGGACAGATTAACACTTGGCCTGCAACAGCTGGGACACCAGATTAAGGGTATTGCTATTTTGGCAATTGAATTTCACCCCAGAACAAAATATACCCTTTTACGGACAGATTAACACTTGGCCTGCAACAGCTGGGACACCAGATTCAGGGTATTGCTATTTTGGCAATAGAATTTAACCGCAGAACAAAATATACTCTTTTACGGACAGATTAACACTTGGCCTGCAACAGCTGGGACACCAGATACAGGTTATTGCTATTTTGGCAATTGAATTTAACCCCAGAACAAAATATATGTTTTGGCGGACACTATTATACTTTGCCAGCCACAGCTGAAACCACTGATTTATGGAATTGCTCTTTTGGCAATTGAATTTCACCCCAGAACAAAATATACCCTTATACGGACAGATTAGCACTTGGCCTGCAACAGCTGGGACACCAGATTCAGGGTATTGCTATTTTGGCAATTGAATTTCACCCCAGAACAAAATATACCCTTTTACGGACAGATTAAAACTTGGCCTGCAACAGCTGTGACACCAGATTCTCGGTATTGCTATTTTGGCAATTGAATTTCACCCTAGTACAAAATATACCCTTTACGGACAGATTAACACTTGGCCTGCAACAGCTGGGACACCAGATTCAGGGTATTGCTATTTTGGCAATTGAATTTCACCCCAAAACAAAATATATGTTTTGGCAGACACTATTATACTTTGCCAGCCACAGCTGAAACCACAGATTTATGGAATTGCTCTTTTGGCAATTGAATTTCACCCCAGAACAAAATATACCCTTATACGGACAGATTAACACTTGGCCTGCAACAGCTGGGACACCAGATTCAGGGTATTGCTATTTTGGCAATTGAATTTCACCCCAGAACAAAATATACCCTTTACGGACAGATTAACACTTGGCCTGCAACAGCTGGGACACCAGATTCAGGGTATTGCTATTTTGGCAATTGAATTTCACCCCAGAACAAAATATATGTTTTGGCGGACACTATTATACTTTGCCAGCCACAGCTGAAACCACTGATTTATGGTATTGCTATTTTGGCAATTGAATTTCACCCCAGAACAAAATATACCCTTTACGGACAGCCTAACACTTGGCCTGCAACAGCTGGGACACCAGATTCAGGGTATTGCTATTTTGGCAATTGAATTTCAGTCCAGAACAAAATATATGTTTTGGCGGACACTAATATACTTTGCCAGCCTCAGCTTAAACCACTGATTTATGGTATTTCTATTTTGTCAATTGAATTTCACCCCAGGACAAAATATACCCTTTACGGACAGATTAACACTTGGCCTGCAACAGCTGGGACACCAGATTCAGGGTATTACTATTTTGGCAATTGAATTTCACCCCAGGACAAAATATACCCTTTTACGGACAGATTAACACTTGGCCTGCAACAGCTGGGACACCAGATTCAGGGTATTGCTATTTTGGCAATTGAATTTAACCCCAGAACAAAATATATGTTTTGGCGGACACTATTATACTTTGCCAGTCACAGCTGAAACCACTGATTTATGGTACTGCTATTTTGGCAATTAAATTTCACCCCAGAACAAAATATACCCTTTACGGACAGCCTAACACTTGGCCTGCAACAGCTGGGACACCAGATTCAGGGTATTGCTATTTTGGCAATTGAATTTCAGTCCAGAACAAAATATATGTTTTGGCGGACACTAATATACTTTGCCAGCCTCAGCTTAAACCACTGATTTATGGTATTTCTATTTTGTCAATTGAATTTCACCCCAGGACAAAATATACCCTTTACGGACAGATTAACACTTGGCCTGCAACAGCTGGGACACCAGATTCAGGGTATTGCTATTTTGGCAATTGAATTTCACCCCAGAACAGAATATACCCTTTTACGGACAGCCTAACACTTGGCCTGCAACAGCTGGGACACCAGATTCAGGGTATTGCTATTTTGGCAATTGAATTTCAGTCCAGAACAAAATATATGTTTTGGCGGACACTATTATACTTTGCCAGCCTCAGCTGAAACCACTGATTTATGTATTTCTATTTTGGCAATTGAATTTCACCCAAGGACAAAATATACCCTTTTATGGACAGATTAACACTTGGCCTGCAACAGCTGGGACACCAGATTCAGGGTATTGCTATTTTGGCAATTGAATTTCACCCCAGTACAAAATATACCCTTTGATGACAGATTAACGCTTGTCCTGCAAAAGCTGGGACACCAGATTCAGGGTATTGCTATTTTGGCAATTGAATTTCACCCCAGAAAAAAATATTCCCTTTACGGACAGATTAACACTTGGCCTGCAACAGCTGGGACACCAGATTCAGGGTATTGCTATTTTGGCAATTGAATTTCACCCCAGAACAAAATATACCCTTTTGCTGACAGAATAACACTTGGCCTGCAAAAGCTGGGACACCAGATTCAGGGTATTGCTATTTTGGCAATTGAATTTCACCCCAGAACAAAATATACCCTTTTACGGACAGATTAACACTTGGCCTGCAACAGCTGGGACACCAGATTCCGGGTATTGCTATTTTGGCAATTGAATTTTACCCCAGAACAAAATATATGTTTTGGCGGACACTATTATACTTTGCCAGTCACAGCTGAAACCACTGATTTATGGTATTGCTATTTTGGCAATTAAATTTCACCCCAGAACAAAATATACCCTTTTACGGACATATTAAAACTTGGCCTGCAACAGCTGTGACACCAGATTCTGGGTATTGCTATTTTGGCAATTGAATTTCACCCTAGTACAAAATATACCCTTTTACGGACAGATTAACACTTGGCCTGCAACAGCTGGGACACCAGATTCAGGGTATTGCTATTTTGGCAATTGAATTTCACCCCAGAACAAAATATATGTTTTGGCGGACACTATTATACTTTGCCAGCCACAGCTGAAACCACTGATTTATGGTATTGCTATTTTGGCAATTGAATTTCACCCCAGAACAAAATATACCCTTTTACGGACAGCCTAACACTTGGCCTGCAACAGCTGGGACACCAGATTCAGGGTATTGCTATTTTGGCAATTGAATTTCAGTCCAGAACAAAATATATGTTTTGGCGGACACTAATATACTTTGCCAGCCTCAGCTTAAACCACTGATTTATGGTATTTCTATTTTGTCAATTGAATTTCACCCCAGGACAAAATATACCCTTTACGGACAGATTAACACTTGGCCTGCAACAGCTGGGACACCAGATTCAGGGTATTACTATTTTGGCAATTGAATTTCACCCCAGGACAAAATATACCCTTTTACGGACAGATTAACACTTGGCCTGCAACAGCTGGGACACCAGATTCAGGGTATTGCTATTTTGGCAATTGAATTTAACCCCAGAACAAAATATATGTTTTGGCGGACACTATTATACTTTGCCAGTCATAGCTGAAACCACTGATTTATGGTACTGCTATTTTGGCAATTAAATTTCACCCCAGAACAAAATATACCCTTTTACGGACAGCCTAACACTTGGCCTGCAACAGCTGGGACACCAGATTCAGGGTATTGCTATTTTGGCAATTGAATTTCAGTCCAGAACAAAATATATGTTTTGGCGGACACTAATATACTTTGCCAGCCTCAGCTTAAACCACTGATTTATGGTATTTCTATTTTGTCAATTGAATTTCACCCCAGGACAAAATATACCCTTTACGGACAGATTAACACTTGGCCTGCAACAGCTGGGACACCAGATTCAGGGTATTGCTATTTTGGCAATTGAATTTCACCCCAGAACAAAATATACCCTTTTACGGACAGCCTAACACTTGGCCTGCAACAGCTGGGACACCAGATTCAGGGTATTGCTATTTTGGCAATTGAATTTCAGTCCAGAACAAAATATATGTTTTGGCGGACACTATTATACTTTGCCAGCCTCAGCTGAAACCACTGATTTATGTATTTCTATTTTGGCAAGTGAATTTCACCCAAGGACAAAATATACCTTTTATGGACAGATTAACACTTGGCCTGCAACAGCTGGGACACCAGATTCAGGGTATTGCTATTTTGGCAATTGAATTTCACCCCAGTACAAAATATACCCTTTTGATGACAGATTAACGCTTGTCCTGCAAAAGCTGGGACACCAGATTCAGGGTATTGCTATTTTGGCAATTGAATTTCACCCCAGAAAAAAATATTCCCTTTTACGGACAGATTAACACTTGGCCTGCAACAGCTGGGACACCAGATTCAGGGTATTGCTATTTTGGCAATTGAATTTCACCCCAGAACAAAATATACCCTTTTGCTGACAGAATAACACTTGGCCTGCAAAAGCTGGGACACCAGATTCAGGGTATTGATATTTTGGCAATTGAATTTCACCCCAGAACAAAATATACCCTTTTACGGACAGATTAACACTTGGCCTGCAACAGCTGGGACACCAGATTCAGGGTATTGCTATTTTGGCAATTGAATTTTACCCCAGAACAAAATATATGTTTTGGCGGACACTATTATATTTTGCCAGTCACAGCTGAAACCACTGATTTATGGTATTGCTATTTTGGCAATTGAATTTCACCCCAGAACAAAATATACCCTTTACGGACATATTAAAACTTGGCCTGCAACAGCTGTGACACCAGATTCAGGGTATTGCTATTTTGGCAATTGAATTTCACCCCAGAACAAAATATACCCTTTTACGGACAGATTAACACTTGGCCTGCAACAGCTGGGACACCAGATTCCGGGTATTGCTATTTTGGCAATTGAATTTCAGCCCAGAACAAAATATACCCTTTTACGAAAAGATTAACACTTGTCCTGCAACAGCTGGGACACCAGATTCAGTGTATTGTTATTTTGGCAATTGAATTTCACCCCAGAACAAAATATACCCTTTTACGGACAGATTAACACTTGGCCTGCAACAGCTGGGACACCAGACTCAGGGTATTGCTATTTTGGCAATTGAATTTCACCCCAGATCAAAATATATGTTTTGGCGGACACTATTATACTTTGCCAGCCACAGCTGAAACCACTGATTTATGGTATTGCTATTTTGGCAATTGAATTTAACCCCAGAACAAAATATACCCTTTTACGGACAGATTATCACTTGGCCTGCAACAGCTGGGACACCAGATTCAGGGTACTGCTATTTTGGCAATTGAATTTCACCCCAGAACAAAATATACCCTTTTACGGACAGATTAACACTTGGCCTGCAACAGCTGGGACACTAGATTCAGGGTATTGCTATTTTGGCAATTGAATTTCACCCCAGAACAAAATATACCCTTTTACGGACAGATTAACACTTGGCCTGCAACAGCTGGGACACCAGATTCAGGGTATTGCTATTTTGGCAATTGAATTTCACCCCAGAACAAAATATACCCTTTTACGGACAGATTAACACTTGGCCTGCAACAGTTGGGACACCAGATTCAGGGTATTGCTATTTTGGCAATTGAATTTCACCCCAGAACAAAATATATGTTTTGGCAGACACTATTATACTTTGCCAGCCACAGCTGAAACCACTGATTTATGGAATTGCTATTTTGGCAATTGAATTTCACCCTAGAACAAAATATACCCTTATAAGGACAGATTGACACTTTGCCTGCAACAGCTGGGACACCAGATTCAGGGTATTGCTATTTTGGCAATTGAATTTCACCCCAGAACAAAATATATGCTTTGACGGACACTATTAACACTTGGCCTGCAACAGCTGGGACCACCAGATTTATGGTATTGCTATTTTGGCAATTGAATTTCACCCCAGAACAAAATATACCCTTTTACGGACAGATTAACACTTGGCCTGCAACAGCTGGGACACCAGATTCAGGGTATTGCTATTTTGGCAATTGAATTTCACCCCAGAACAAAATATACCCTTTTACGGACAGATTAACACTTGGCCTGCAACAGCTGGGACACCAGATTCAGGGTATTGCTATTTTGGCAATTGAATTTCACCCCAGAACAAAATATACCCTTTACGGACAGATTAACACTTGGCCTGCAACAGCTGGGACACCAGATTCAGGGTATTGCTATTTTGGCAATTGAATTTCACCCCAGAACAAAATATACCCTTTTACGGACAGATTAACACTTGGCCTGCAACAGCTGGGACACCAGATTCAGGGTATTGCTATTTTGGCAATTGAATTTCACCCCAGAACAAAATATACCCTTTACGGACAGATTAACACTTGGCCTGCAACAGCTGGGACACCAGATTCAGGGTATTGCTATTTTGGCAATTGAATTTCACCCCAGAACAAAATATACTCTTTTACGGACAGATTAACACTTGGCCTGCAACAGCTGGGACACCAGATTCAGGGTATTGCTATTTTGGCAATTGAATTTAACCCCAGAACAAAATATATGTTTTGGCGGACACTATTATACTTTGCCAGTCACAGCTGAAACCACTGATTTATGGTACTGCTATTTTGGCAATTAAATTTCACCCCAGAACAAAATATACCCTTTTACGGACATATTAAAACTTGGCCTGCAACAGCTGGGACACCAGATTCAGGGTATTGCTATTTTGGCAATTGAATTTCACCCTAGTACAAAATATACCCTTTTACGGACAGATTAACACTTGGCCTGCAACAGCTGGGACACCAGATTCAGGGTATTGCTATTTTGGCAATTGAATTTCACCCCAGAACAAAATATATGTTTTGGCAGACACTATTATACTTTGCCAGCCACAGCTGAAACCACTGATTTATGGAATTGCTATTTTGGCAATTGAATTTCACCCCAGAACAAAATATACCCTTATACGGACAGATTAACACTTGGCCTGCAACAGCTGGGACACCAGATTCAGGGTATTGCTATTTTGGCAATTGAATTTCACCCCAGAACAAAATATACCCTTTTACGGACAGATTAACACTTGGCCTGCAACAGCTGGGACACCAGATTCAGGGTATTGCTATTTTGGCAATTGAATTTCACCCCAGAACAAAATATATGTTTTGGCGGACACTATTATACTTTGCCAGCCACAGCTGAAACCACTGATTTATGGTATTGCTATTTTGGCAATTGAATTTCACCCCAGAACAAAATATACCCTTTTACGGACAGCCTAACACTTGGCCTGCAACAGCTGGGACACCAGATTCAGGGTATTGCTATTTTGGCAATTGAATTTCAGTCCAGAACAAAATATATGTTTTGGCGGACACTAATATACTTTGCCAGCCTCAGCTTAAACCACTGATTTATGGTATTTCTATTTTGTCAATTGAATTTCACCCCAGGACAAAATATACCCTTTTACGGACAGATTAACACTTGGCCTGCAACAGCTGGGACACCAGATTCAGGGTATTGCTATTTTGGCAATTGAATTTCACCCCAGAACAAAATATACCCTTTTACGGACAGATTAACACTTGGCCTGCAACAGCTGGGACACCAGATTCAGGGTATTGCTATTTTGGCAATTGAATTTCACCCCAGAACAAAATATACCCTTTTACGGACAGATTAACACTTGGCCTGCAACAGCTGGGACACCAGATTCAGGGTATTGCTATTTTGGCAATTGAATTTCACCCCAGAACAAAATATATGTTTTGGCGGACACTATTATACTTTGCCAGCCACAGCTGAAACCACTGATTTATGGAATTGCTATTTTGGCAATTGAATTTCACCCCAGAACAAAATATACCCTTATACGGACAGATTAACACTTGGCCTGCAACAGCTGGGACACCAGATTCAGGGTATTGCTATTTTGGCAATTGAATTTCACCCCAGAACAAAATATACCCTTTACGGACAGATTAACACTTGGCCTGCAACAGCTGGGACACCAGATTCAGGGTATTGCTATTTTGGCAATTGAATTTCACCCCAGAACAAAATATATGTTTTGGCGGACACTATTATACTTTGCCAGCCACAGCTGAAACCACTGATTTATGGTATTGCTATTTTGGCAATTGAATTTCACCCCAGAACAAAATATACCCTTTACGGACAGATTAACACTTGGCCTGCAACAGCTGGGACACCAGATTCAGGGTATTGCTATTTTGGCAATTGAATTTCACCCCAGAACAAAATATACCTTTTACGGACACGATTAACACTTGGCCTGCAACAGCTGGGACCACTAGATTCAGGGTATTGCTATTTTGGCAATTGAATTTCACCCCAGAACAAAATATACCCTTTACGGACAGATTAACACTTGGCCTGCAACAGCTGGGACACCAGATTCAGGGTATTGCTATTTTGGCAATTGAATTTCACCCCAGAACAAAATATACCCTTTTACGGACAGATTAACACTTGGCCTGCAACAGCTGGGACACCAGATTCAGGGTATTGCTATTTTGGCAATTGAATTTCACCCCAGAACAAAATATATGCTTTTAGCGGACACTATTATACTTTGCCAGCCACAGCTGGAAACCACTGATTTATGGTATTGCTATTTTGGCAATTGAATTTCACCCCAGAACAAAATATACCCTTTTACGGACAGATTAACACTTGGCCTGCAACAGCTGGGACACCAGATTCAGGGTATTGCTATTTTGGCAATTGAATTTCACCCCAGAACAAAATATACCCTTTGACGGACAGATTAACACTTGGCCTGCAACAGCTGGGACACCAGATTCAGGGTATTGCTATTTTGGCAATTGAATTTCACCCCAGAACAAAATATACCCTTTTACGGACAGATTAACACTTGGCCTGCAACAGCTGGGACACCAGATTCAGGGTATTGCTATTTTGGCAATTGAATTTCACCCCAGAACAAAATATATCCTTTTACGGACAGATTAACACTTGGCCTGCAACAGCTGGGACACCAGATTCAGGGTATTGCTATTTTGGCAATTGAATTTCACCCCAGAACAAAATATACCCTTTTACGGACAGATTAACACTTGGCCTGCAACAGCTGGGACACCAGATTCAGGGTATTGCTATTTTGGCAATTGAATTTCACCCCAGAACAAAATATACCCTTTACGGACAGATTAACACTTGGCCTGCAACAGCTGGGACACCAGATTCAGGGTATTGCTATTTTGGCAATTGAATTTCACCCCAGAACAAAATATACCCTTTTACGGACAGATTAACACTTGTCATGCAACAGCTAGGACACCACGATTCAGGGTATTGCTATTTTGGCAATTGAATTTCACCCCAGAACAAAATATACCCTTTACGGACAGATTAACACTTGGCCTGCAACAGCTGGGACACCAGATTCAGGGTATTGCTATTTTGGCAATTGAATTTCACCCCAGAACAAAATATATCCTTTGGCGGACACTATTAACACTTTGCCAGCCACAGCTGGAACACCATTGATTCATGGTATTGCTATTTTGGCAATTGAATTTCACCCCAGAACAAAATATACCCTTATACGGACAGATTAACACTTGGCCTGCAACAGCTGGGACACCAGATTCAGGGTATTGCTATTTTGGCAATTGAATTTCACCCCAGAACAAAATATACCCTTTACGGACAGATTAACACTTGGCCTGCAACAGCTGGGACACCAGATTCACGGGTATTGCTATTTTGGCAATTGAATTTCACCCCAGAACAAAATATATGTTTTGGCGGACACTATTATACTTTGCCAGCCACAGCTGAAACCACTGATTTATGGTATTGCTATTTTGGCAATTGAATTTCACCCCAGAACAAAATATACCCTTTACGGACAGATTAACACTTGGCCTGCAACAGCTGGGACACCAGATTCAGGGTATTGCTATTTTGGCAATTGAATTTCACCCCAGAACAAAATATACCCTTTACGGACAGATTAACACTTGGCCTGCAACAGCTGGGACACCAGATTCAGGGTATTGCTATTTTGGCAATTGAATTTCACCCCAGAACAAAATATACACTTTTACGGACAGATTAACACTTGGCCTGCAACAGCTGGGACACCAGATTCAGGGTATTGCTATTTTGGCAATTGAATTTCACCCCAGAACAAAATATATGTTTTGACGGACACTATTATACATTTGCCAGCAACAGCTGAGACACTAGATTTAGGGTATTGCTATTTTGGCAATTGAATTTCACCCCAGAACAAAATATACCCTTTTACGGACAGATTAACACTTGGCCTGCAACAGCTGGGACACCAGATTCAGGGTATTGCTATTTTGGCAATTGAATTTCACCCAGAACAAAATATACCCTTTAGCGGACAGATTAACACTTGGCCTGCAACAGCTGGGACACCAGATTCAGGGTATTGCTATTTTGGCAATTGAATTTCACCCCAGAACAAAATATACCCTTTACGGACAGATTAACACTTGGCCTGCAACAGCTGGGACACCAGATTCAGGGTATTGCTATTTTGGCAATTGAATTTCACCCCAGAACAAAATATACCCTTTTACGGACAGATTAACACTTGGCCTGCAACAGCTGGGACACCAGATTCAGGGTATTGCTATTTTGGCAATTGAATTTCACTCCAGAACAAAATATGTTTTGACGGACACTATTATACTTTGCCAGCCACAGCTGAAACCACTGATTTAT